>BJBW01009903.1:0-48780 GCA_004320125.1 Scolopax mira
AAAAAATGATTGATATTAGCCTATAGTGGCACTTTCTGGAGAGCAGGTGACTGGCTGAAATGATAAACAGCAGCTGCTGCTTTCTGCCTACTTTTAGGATAAAGAAAAGATTGCATAGCATCATGTTAGCTGCTGCTTCCTCATGTCACTTTAAAAGACAACTTTGCAAGGCTTTCAATAAATAATGAAATTAACAGAAACAGGCATGTACATAATATTTGGAGATGGTTTTGGAATACATACTATGCCTGAATACAGCTTCTCCCACCCCATACTAATTACCCTTCAACCCATCAAATATAGAAGCAGAATTTTAACTAGCTGAGAAGTCAGCTTTCCATTGAAACAAGGGGGTTTGTGCTGAATATTTGTGAGCTGGAACTTATGTTTGCAAGATTTTCATTTGAAGATAAGTTATTGCGATTCATCGAATCTCCACTTTGTATTGAAAAGTCTTTGCAGATAACATTTTCTACAGCATTCAGCAAAACTAATGGTGAAAAGAATATATTTCCTGCAGAAATTAATGAACTTCACTTTATACCCTATATAAATTGTTGTCATTGATGTAGCCAGACACATACATTTAGTAAAGCTTCAGGAAAAAAAAGGGTGAAAAAAAGAGTGGAAAAGAATTGCCTATTAATGGTAAATTAAGGGAACAGAACTGCTGGTATATTTTAATCTAGGTAGTCTGTCAGGGAGACAAGGATGGTGTGAGGCTTTGAGCACTCATGTGCAATGGTCACCAGCAGAATGGACTCATGAAAAGGAGAAAGGCACTGTGGTCAAGGCATATCAGTGGCTGTTGTCAACTGATAACAACTGCACAGCCTCCTATACCTGGCATACGTGATGGCCCCAACCAGATTCACAGGGTACTTCCTCAGCTCATCAAGCACTTCAGGCTCAATGTCCCTCAATGGAACAACTGTTGCCAGATTAACATTTGCAGAATTTGGTCATCTAGATGAAGCTTAATGGAGGTCAACGTAATATGAAACTTGGATAGAAAACCCAGCTACATTGTCTAGTTTCCAGGAATCTTCTTTGCTAGTGTTAGTTAGAGATGTAACCTCCCCGGAATCGAACTCTTCTCAAGGCATAAGCCTCTGTTCTAAATGCAAACTGGCATGCCCTGGAGGGTAATTTGAATCACAGAATAATTTGGGTTGAGAGGGACCTCCAGATGTAATTTGGTGCAACCCCCCTGAGTAATAGCTCAAGCACTTTGTGAAAGGAATAGAGTGGCAGCTCTATCCTCCAGGTCCTCTGAGCATCTACTGGTTTTATAGCACAATTACTCTCACTCAGGTTAAATCAGAAGCTGTCAGTATGATTATAACAAATTTAGGTTAATGTCTCTTAACAGAAGAGCCTATCTGCAAAGTATATTTGTATGTGGGTGCTTTCCTTTTTTCTAATCTCTACATTTTCCGCTGTTTCTTTTTTGCCCTTTTCTGTTATTCACACACCATATGATGATGTGCTTAGCAGTCAAAGCTTGGGAAAGGGAGAAGAGGGGCATTCTTAGTCTTCTGAAGTAACTGTTACACATGCTGAGGCTCTGCTCTCCAGGATGTAGCTGGAATATACCCATTGATGGGAAGTAGTGTAAAATTTCCTCTTTTTGCTCCACTTGTGTGTTTAACTTTTGCTTTCCCTATTAAATTGTCATTATCTTGATACATGAGACTTCTCATCTTCCTTCTGGTTTTCTTCCCATCCTGAAGGAATTCCCCATAGATACCTAAATTTACATGCCTTAACTGACAAGCTCAAATGCAACTCACAAACGGACAGGATTCAGTTGGCTAAACATAGCTGTCTAGTGCCTTTTTGGTCACAAGATATCTGAAATTCTTGAACCAGGCTCACAGATACAATGTAGAACCCACAATGAAGACCAGCGCACATCTGTTTAAGCAGCTGGTGTCTGGGGAATATCCGATAGCATCTCACATGGCACTAGATGACTGGGCAACCAAATCTTATCCTAGCCTTTTAAATTGCAATTTAAAAATGGAGCTCAGACCATCTTTGCACAGGTATCAGATTCGCTCACAGTCTTTACATGGGAAAGCAAGATATATAACACCTGGCCAGTAGCAGCACTATGAAATAAAAGAGTAGAGAACCTTCTGTGACAGGATGGGGCTAATGGGATTTGACATTCAGTAAGAATAAACAAGACTGTATTTAGTCCCTACTTACTCTTCATTTCAAGTTGGGAGCTCTTGAAATAAAGAAAAAGTTAAAGGAAACAAGGCAGTCAGCTTTGCTAAACAATTGTTTATTTGTACCTGGGTTTTTTAGTTTGTTTGGGGGTTTTTTTGGCTCTAACTGAATTTCCATGCCTGACTATTAAGAAGGAACAACATTTTATTGCAACTCTTAATCATATCAGAAATGTCTGGGGAATCTGTATTAAGAGCAGGGTTTGAGCTCAGAATGATTGTTTGCTTCCTGCTGTTGAAAAGGTCTATATGAGTGTTTACTTTTCCAGCTCTGACAATTTTCTGTAAATGCAGGTATGAAGCATTTTAAAAACATCTTTGTATTCTTCCTCCCAAGTGCTGTCTGCATTCCAGATCCAAAAGCTGCTCCAACCCAATTACCACAGTTTATGTTTGCACCTGATAGTGAAAGCAGGAGTAAACTCGAGAGTGGAGTTTCTCGTCTCTGTAAAGGCTACAAGAAAAAGCTTCCTGACTCACATGGCTCCAGCTATTTGCAAAACACAGCATCAATGCAATTTAGAAGCATTGCAGTTGGAGAACGGGAGAGTTTTTCAAAAGTCCATGACGCACTGTGTGACGCCAAAGAGACTGTTTCTCCTTTGACAGCCTTCGCGTTGCTACCTATAAAATTGCAGTAAGGGCACTCCTCTTAACAGTAATGACCCAGCTGAGTCTCTGTACCTTTTGAAGATCTATTTGTGAAGCAGGAAGAGAATGGAACCTGCAGTAGAGGTAAAATGTTCCTGTTTAAACTGGACACTCTAATATGTACTGCAGGCAGAAAATGACACCATTAGGAAATGAAAACTCATTCCGCCAAATTAGAATCAGTCTTTCAGCAGCTTAAGGACTTAGTATGAAATCAGACAGTAGTCCTTCGTCTTCAGTGGGTCTTTATTTATGCTGCCGTTAAAGAGTCTACTACATTGACGTGTTTGCATAAAAACCTGTAAAAATTGTAAAAAAATAAATTACAGCCTCATACCTGTAACAGCTGAGGTGGCGCAGACAAAAAGAAGCCATGTTCTAGCCAACCCTGCAGCACAACCTTAGGCCATCAAAGCTTCAAGTCAAATTGTTCCATTCTCTTCAGAAGAAAGAGCTACAGGTCACCTGCTCTGCTGTTCAATGTTATTCTTCAGCATTGGTTTTGGGGTTGACGTTTAGAGGCAGTGATCTGGGTGAGTTAGGCAGTATTTTTGCAGAATGAAAGGGGTTTTATATACACGAACAACAAAACATTTATATATATATATATAAAATACATACCTACATGTATATAGGTATATACAGATATAGGTATATGAATACATATATGCATGTACTCCAAAGGTAGTATGGTAAAGTACAGCATCTGTTTAGATGTTTGTAAATTCTGTCTCTTTTCCCAACTCCTCCCAGATACACCCATGGTGCTGGAAAAAAAAAAAAAGCGATAAAAAAACCAGTGAGAACACCAGGCCCTTATGTATGTCTGCACCTGGAAACATGAAAGGCTGTTTTATTGACAATGATTTTTGAAAATGTGGTAATCTGGGGAAATATATTCCAACAAACAAGCTCCCTTTCTCACACACCACACAGTGGTGTGTGCCCAGTATCTCTCCAAATTGCAACTGCCTATTTTGAGCACATCCATAGTGAAAAATGACTGATCACACAAGGATTTTGGAGTTCCTGACTTGGATAAATGCAGGTGGGGGGGTGTGGTGGTTATAACTATGGGTCTTTTGTTTAAAAGATTTGGGTTTTGGTGAAGTTTTCAATTTATTTTTTTAATCTTTCTGCTGATTTAGCTTCCCACCTGCAAACTTCAATTTAAATAATGTCTTCTTCTGTTCCTATGAGGTCCAGCTAAAAAGGTGAACAGTTGAATTTAAAGTTAACTGAATCAAAAAGAAGACTTGAGCTTTATCAATAAAGGGGGTCCATTACTTTAGGTTTGCAGCTTGGTTCTGAGCCTGACCCATGACCTCACTGGTAATTAATGTCACAGTTTCAGTATGCAAGGAGACAAATGTTCTGTTATTAGCAATTAATATCACAGCTGACCCAAGCTCTAGAGGTTCATATATGGCCTGAAGGGACATTTGAATGTTTTGTGTTGGCAGCTGGAAGTTTTATATATGCCATAGTGTAGAGTCAGAACATTGTGAAGACCCTTAAGGCACTCAGAAAAAGAACAATAATATTTGAATCTCTGTCTCAGAATCTCATGCAAAATATGAAGTCCTCATGTTTTGGAAGAAATCTAATAGGCAATGCAGTAACAAGATCATGAATCTATAAAAAAACCTCAACAAAGCAGTTAAAAGTAAAACGGTACCAAATACTTCCCCAGTGGCCTCCTTTCTTTCATAACTTCTATTGTCGTAAAGAGAAGCTAAGCCCTCCTACATGATCCAAATTGCACTTAAACTGGGAATCCAAACAGGTGGCAATACTAACATCCAACAGCACTCTCTCAGGAGTCATCTAAACCCAGAGACTCTTGAACTTCAACAGTATCATCCCTTTTCCACTGAAAGCTTTTTAGACACCTGCAGTGTCTTTCATGCCTACAGATGGACTGGTTTCATTAATTAAGAGACAAATACACATGCTATACACTGCTGGAGTTCTAACATTAGCTGGAGCAGCAGGTTGAGCACAGTCTGCTAGTCGAGTTCAGAGCCAAACTACACTATGTAGACCCCTGACTGGTACCTCGTAACAAGCAGAGGTAAGTACTTTCCTTTTGACCACAGTAGGGGTGCTACACCTGGTTTTAATGTAATACCCTGCTGTTCAGAACACAGTCTAAGACATTTTAAGCCTGTAGCACCCACCTGACAAGAAACTCCTCTTACAGTCAAAGTACAGATTAGGAAAAAGAGGGAAAAAAATATGTGGCTGAAGACACTATCTTTCCATGATAGTGATGCCACATTCATGGGGACAGAGGAGAGGAGTCCAGACATCAACAGGTAATAGTCCAGCAGACCATAGACCTGCAACACAAAACACCAGGATGTAAATATAAAGGCACAAACCTGAAAACCCCTGTATCTTTTCATTAGACACATCTTTTAATTTCTCTATGCAAAACCCATGCATTTATATTAGCTCTGAGTGTTTGGAGATAAACAGATTCACTGCTAGCCCTCCAAGAGCTCCACGGAATTGAGTGGCCTCATATCCCAGGCCGCCCAGTCTCTCCAGATGTGTCCTGTTATCTCCCTGTCCATATTGCTACAATTCAGTTTCCCACCACAAGACCTGCAGGACACTGGACTGATAAGCATATCTTCTGTCACCTTGTCTTCTGTACACTGGTGTCTTCTGGAGCACAACTTGCCAGAGAGCAGATGATATGTTGCAAGGTTTCTCTCATGAGGCAAGTGGTCCTGATGGTCCTTCACTTCCCTGGAAAGGGGGTGGTAATTGAGCTGCAGTAATGCCCCATGTGCTGACTCTGGCTTGGGGAGCAACACATAACCCAAGAATTCACTATGAAAAGTATTGCCAGGCATCTATTGGTTTAACAAACCACTTAAGTGGTGGTGTTTGTACCACAGGTATTTGTCCTGGAAGTATATCCATAACCTTATAATTAAGAAAGTGAGAGTGCACCTAGACAGCTATTCTCTCTGCCCCTCCAGAAAGATGCACTGCATTCTTCTCAGCCTGAATATGGTGAAAAGGTGCAGTGGATGCTGAGGCATCTGGACATGCCTAAGGAGCACGTGTTCATGCCAGGTGGGTAGGCATGTCTGTTTTCACCAGCTACCCTTCTGTCAGGGATGTTAGACCCAGTACTGAGTGCAAGCAGCACTGATTGCCCTGTTACTCTGGGGAAATGGCTCCGTTCTGACCCTGAACAGGTTGTGGGGATTTACAGGCTCAGTATTTTACTTTGCATTTGCCATAGGCTAAAAGACAATCTATGGTGACTCATGAAGTCATGGAAATGTAATTACCTGTGAAAGCTCTCAAAGTAACCTCTAAAATTCACTCTTTTCTCTTAAAATGTCAGAAGAAAATGCAAAGGCAATAAACTTTGCAGCAATAAGAAAACTTTATCACCTAGCAGGCCTATGAAACCTACATTATCTTAAATAGCCTAACATTACTTAGACTGGTCACCACATAATGAATGTTATTAGCATTGAGAGAAGTGAATTTTTGCGTGCAGATCATTGTAAAGAATACAAATCCATTATGAGATATAAAAAAAACCAAAAAAACACTGGGCTGGAGATAAGGGACTCATTGTCCTGGTAACGCTCAGAGGTGCAGAGGTACAGAAATTATTTCCTCTATTCAGAAAACAGAAGTGGGCAGACATCTCCATTTGCTTGTCATTGTTTCTTAGCAAAATGTGTTTGCTCTTATGTAGAAATTAGGGTTGAACAAATTAATGTTTAATAGCATGAGGAGGAAAATAAACTTATAAGAATCTATCAGTCAAGATGGGAGCAGGCAGTTCTGAAAATAAGCAGGTAGTAATGACATTTTCTCATTTTCTCTGTAAATACTGTATGACTCCTGAGGTATTTGTTAATCAAAATAATGAAACAACTCAGTTGTCAGTTGGCAAGTCACCTGAGTTTGCTCACCTGGTTATCTTTAGCATCCTGGTACGACCTTGTAACTTAATGGAGTCATGATGTGAACAGCAGCCTAAGAATTTCTCCAAAATTGCTAATATTGCTCATAACATAAGATCAACAAGATGAACAAAATACATTAAGGACAGTTTTTAAGGGTTTGTGTGTGTGTGTGTGTGTGTGTGATTCTCATTAATTAGGCCCTATTATCAATTGCTTTTTGGAAAAAAGGCAGTCTTTGTATGTATGCCTTTTTCTTCTTGTGCTAAGCAGGGCTTGTATTGTCTTTCCTAGTAAGAAAATACATATTTCACAACCAATACTTCTGGTTGCCATTCAGATCTGCCAATAAATAAAAAAGTGAAATCAATACGAAGGACCCCTTGCCTGAATAAAGGGAGGCAGCATTTGCATATTAATTAGAGGTGGAAGCTGGCACGGATGAGGAGCGAAGCAGCTGCCTCTGTCCATGGTGCTGGTTCCTGTGGAAGATGCTGCCTGACTCCACTCGGGACCTTCGGTTCCATCTCTGACGATAGACTGGGAAAAGGTTTTCAGCAGATTTCTGGTGATTTTTATTAACATCAGGGCCAACACAAGTGATAAATAATTGCATTTCCTTTGAAAAGCACTCATCTCTAAAGGGCTTTTATACATCATCATCCCGGCCATCCTGTATGGCTGTGAGTGTGAGAGTCACTGTAATCACCTCAGGAAGGATTTTTTCTAGTATAGCCTTAATGCCTAGAGTGATGAAGGTTCCCTTTACAGCCATCAGACCTCTCGTTGGTAGAGTCCAGGACAGAATCAATTCAGTGCTAAACAAGACCCTCTGAATAGGTCAGATAGTGACTTCAAAAGAACTGTTTCTTTCTGTTTCTAAAACAAGCTGTCTTGCATTTCTTCAGCTGTTTATACTAAAGTTATCTAAAGTTACATGAAGATAATTCCACTACATTCAAAATCAGCCCACATTAAACAAGTCCAAATTACAATAATCACTGTCACTCAAGCTGGGATTCATCTTCTCTAGTACTGAAACTATAAATTAGTTACCTGATCAGATCTGCATTATTTCAGGCTTTGCTGAAGTCAATGAAGAGAGATGGGCATATTTAGAGGGTGATCCTAAAATGGTTGCCTAATATAGGTGAGATAAATCACCCCCAGTTTTATAAAGTAAGAATTAAGTCAATTAGCTAAGCAATAAGGGAGAACGCTGCTGATTTGTCAACACTGTTATTGCTTGAAAAATATGTCTTCTGTGGATGACTCCGATGACTTTGCCATTGACCCATGTGCCCATGCAAGCTAATCTAGTGCCAGCCTTGGTCTTTCTTATGTTCCCTTTTCAGACATTCACTTGCTTAGCTTCTTATATGCCTACAGGAATGCCTCTTGTTGCTTTCTAATGATCCTGAAGTAATTTCCCAGATACCGTGTTGTCAAATGCAAATCCCAAAATTATATTCCATCCAAGATAATGGGTTTTTTTTCCTCCTCTGATTCTCAATAAAGCAGACATTTGCCACTCTTGTTACTTTATTGTCTCATGTCTGACCATGATGAACTCTAGCAAATTTCCTGTAAAAGTGTGCAAATTAATTAAAGGCCTGATGCATATTCCTCTCCTAAGCCTCTAGGCTCTTAATAAACAGAAGAAAATCTTATTTCAATAACCTCTCTTCTAATTAACATTATTCTCCACTTTTCCCTTGGTATCTTAAATATCTAGTACCACCCTGGGACTCAATTGGATAGTGTCTTCCTACAGACAGTGCATAGCTCTCTACAATGATATTAGAAGTTGGATAATTAGTAATGTTACATTTATGTTAAAAATTAGACATGCATGGAAAGATGATGTCTAAAATTACTCACTCTCTTCCTTTCCTTTTGGCTTTAGCTGTATTTATGGTCCATTTGTTTGATCTGATTATCTCAGGCATCTCAGTTTAGCTGCCTGATAATCTGCCTGAGAGCCTGCATTTGGTCTACCAGAGGAGATCATTATAACCAAATGAGCACACAGTAAAGCAAAAAGACTAATAATTTACCCTGATATTTAAGCAATGCAATGCTGAACATATTCAAAACTGGTATTAAATATGACTCGAAGATGTCTGCGTGAAACTGTCTTCCTTCCACATGGGTCTTGGCCAGGCAAAATTATTTTGATCAAACCATAATAAAACATCTATCATTTATTCAATGCTTTTGTCTTAATTTAAATCTATTTTTAAAAATGAAAATGGCAACAATTAAATCAGCTACTCCTTCACTAACAGTTCTATAAGCATAGCTGTTTTTAAACACTTCTCTCAGTTTAACTTCATAGGGTCTTTTTCCTATTGTTTCAAGCACACAAGTATAATATGGTCAAAACTAGCTAGAACACTGCTCATGAGTGAGAAGGGGGTGCCTCTGATTATGTGATTTGTGTGGAGTTGTTTAAAGATGACTGATTCTGAAGATTTTTTTTCCCCTTTGATTTGATCTCTTTGATAAGGGAACTAATTTTCATTGCAAAGTCATTGAAGGTTCCTCAGTAATGAATTTATAGGGCTTATGTGTCACAGCACATTACTGTTCAAGCCTTGAGAAAATAACCACAATTATTAGGTTATTTTAGGACCTTCCATTAAATTTAAGGGTACAAATGAAAATACATTAGTCAAATTAATTCAACTGGCTTTGGAAAGATAATATTTTCAGTAGGTGTTCAGATAGAAGTATTTGGCTGTATTCCTTCATGTATTTAAAACATTTATGTTATATTCTTCTGTGATGTCTTGCATTTCACCCAGGAAGAACCTGGAGTTACATTTCATTCTTTTTTCAGACTATTTTTATGCAACTATTTATGCATTAGTTTTATTTATTGAAATAGCAGTTTAAACTGGATCCCAGAGATAGTCTTTCATTAAAATGCTGATTGTCAATCCTGATTCTTTCCTGTGGATCTGATGATGTTCTTACAATTCCTTTTTTTCTTCTTGACTAATTTCTTTTCACTTCTTATTAACCCTGTGAATCTTCTTACTACAAATTACTCTCACAGTTTTAGAATGGGCATGTATCATTTTCTATCCTGTGGGGTTCAATTAATTGCATTCACTTGATTGTAGATTTGCCATAATCTCTGAAAATGATTCCCATTATCTGTGGGTTTCACAACTTGAGATGAGCACAGGTTTGTACTTATTGGCTAGCTCTACTTTTAGTTTTTTATATTCAGAAGACTTTCAAAATCAATAATCAACACCAATAGTTATTCAGAATCTGATAAATTAATATAAACTCATGCTCTCTGAAAGCAAATCTTGCAGCTTCTTAATGTCATAAATGTTTCATTGTTCTGTTCCTTCTTAGCAGTTAATGAGTTCTGCTTAGACATTTTTATATTTTCTGTCAATGGTGACAGCACTGGCTTCTTTTTTTCTATATTTTTTTTTCAAAAGCAAGAATGTGCATCTGAATCACCCTCAATTCCTTTGATTTCCCCCCCCTCTAGATCTGCATGTAAATAGTACAGCTTATATTAAGTTATCCACTGAAATTACATTCAAATGTTGTACATCTACCTGTTGCAAACTATCATTGCTCTACCATATGAAAACACATTATAGAAATTCATTTCAAACCAAACTAGAACAATGATTGTTTGTTTCTTGTGTGCAAATAAAAATTTCACCAGATTCAAGCTCACATCCAGAAACAAATTGAAAATCCCTTTGTTTTCCTTAATACAGTATTTAGAATCATTTATGACTTTCAGAATAATTTATCTTGGACACTGTGGAAATTCAGTAACTTTCAAAATAGGGCTGACATTTTAATCTTAGCTTGACAGATCATATATGATTTTCTGTGAATATAAGATCTGGATAAATCCTCTTGAATCCATTTCCAATTTAATATTTCATATTGATAATCTTGATTTTTTTCTTTATTTTTCACTACTTACCACTATGTCCTGTAATAGTAAAAGTTTTCACAAAGACTTTACGAGGCTTTTGCGCAAATGAAAGTTGATGTCACCTCACTCCATTCACTCTCTGCCTCAACCACGTAATGACCAGGGTGCTACACTTCTCCAAGAGCAGGTTTGAGTTTTGCCTGTAAGGACTGCTGATTTAGTCTGAAAACACTCTGAGACAAGTGATCCTGGCTACATTCTGTGAACCTATTTCCAGGTGATTTAGACTTTCTGACAGAGTTGAGATTTGGAATTGAGAGGGTTGTGTAAATGGAAGTTTTGAGGCTGTCAGAAGGACCCACACACCTTTGGTGATGTGGTCTGACACAGCTTTCCCAAAAGACTACTGGAAGTTTGTAGTGAAATGAAGATCTGAAGGCACATCCTTCCCATTCTTTCTAACCCCAGATATGCAAGGCCTTCCCTTTTTACTTGCCAGTTCCACTGATTCTGTACAAAGTACATAAAATAACTTTTTTGTTCTTCCATTTAGGCTGATGTCTCTTCAGAGAAGATCGTATTGGAATGGGACTCAGTTTACAGAGGGACACCAACAGTTTGGGGTGTATCTGTACATAAATTGAAATCCTGTTAACAATCTCCTATGCTCATTTTCCACCAAGAAATGGAGGGAACCAAGAATTGAGGGAACACATAACACTCAGCTGTGAACGATATCAATGTAGTACAGTTAACCATTAGACCAGGAATCCAATTACTACATCTTCTTATTTCAATTAATCCACCTGACAAGCTACAGTGGATAATGTTTCTGACTTCCTTGAAGTATCAAGGTTTTGCTTTCTTCTCTCATCTCTGAAGCTGGCAGACACACACAGCTGCTCAGAACTCTATTCCTCCTGTTTCTCAATCTTCATTTATTCTATCTATTTCAGAACTCAAAACTACAGCCACTTATGGTGGAGGGATAAAGAAGAAGTTTGAATATGCTGTTAATGTCTTTATGCTAAATTTGTCAGATTAAATAATGGATTTAGTAATCGCATTTTAACCTCAAACTTGTTAGCATTACTGGGAAAAGGAAAGGCTGTTACTAACACACTTGATAAAATTGACCTTGGCATCATTAAAATGGGTATTTTGCCTCTTTTTGTCCTGCCCTATTACTGAGCCATTGAGGTTTTAGTGCTGCAATGTGTCTATTCTGCTCTTCTAGCCCTGATTCCTGAATAAGAGAGTGAATTCACTTCAATTGTGAACTTCACTATCTCTGTCTGCCATGCACCTAGATGCTTTGCCAGTGCTCATCCATGCTCAGCTAAGTCCTTCTCCTCTCCTGGGTGTATGCTGAGGTCTTTAGAACTGTTGTCTCTTGACCAGATTAATGAATGAGGGAGTTGAAATCATTATTTATGGGTAGGATTCAAAGCCCACTCCATTTGTCTCCATTGAGTGAGAGTCTCCATTACTATGGGTTGGGCTTCGGGTCGTACTCCATATGATGTACTGGAGGCTTTGAAGCTTATCCTCTGAGGGTAAACCCCTAATGCCTACCAGATAACTAGACTATCCATCTCTTTAATAAAAACAAATGGACCTCTAATGAAAAGTACTGAGGCCAGACCCATGACTGGGTAATCAGCATCCATCCATCGACTTTTGTGATGATTTAAGGATATTAACTGACCATCAACTCAATGGAGCATTAAATCAGTGTTACACAGGAGAAAAATAATTTCCCCTACAATATTACTATTGAATAGGTCTGTACAGCACAGTGTGCACGATATTCATTTTGGTAATGGAGCCTCAATTCTATTTCACAATACGATTGTTTTTTCCCAGCACGGAGTCATTCAGTAGCCTGGGTCTTCAACAGAGGCACCGCCTGCATTCCAGCCTCTTGCCAAAAAGCCCATGATTTGTGTTTGGCTTGATGGTTATTGTTGGGCTTTTGTTTATGTGATTTAGTGATATAAACAATCATGGACAGAAATTTAGTAACTGCATTGCACAAGGCTGAGGTTGCATGTATTTTTAGCATATGCCAGGTTTCTTTTGGTTTGGTTTGGTTTTGCAATTAGGATATAAGTGTTTATTTTATGAAATGCACAACACTAACTTTCCAGAATTTGGGATTAAACTTGGGACTCCTGGTTTTAAAATCTGAGCATTTACTGCCAGACTTCATAGTTCCACCCCTTTTGTTTGTGCTAGTGCTCCAGCTGTTTTTGTAAATGTATCTGAACTAACCAGAAATTGGGGTTTTTCTGAGTCCTCAATCATGGCAGGAACCTGGTAAAAACTCTGGCACCCTGCCTGTACAGACTGTCTGTCCTCTGCAACGACTCCACTGTCAAAATCTGTCCCTGCCAAGTTTGTCCCTTATGCTAAATCTGAGCCATTGGCAGGCAACAGAGAGGTTTCATGTAACATCTTTGACATAAATTGACTAAAGAAGGAAGAAAGGAGATTTCCACTGGATTCTGCCTTTATTCCTTCTTATTAGTCACTACAAGTTTTGAAATCACATCAAACCTGAGGTTTTTTCTCTTAACGTAATTTCTTCCAGTGCATACAAGATGAGTGAAGCTTATTTATAAAAAAAAAAAAGTCTAAGGACAATTTAAAGGATTTTATCACAGTATATCTTCTTTTAATTAGAACACAATTTAAAACCATTATGTTCTTCAACCAACGGTGGATTCCACATAAGAAAAGTAACTGCTGTTGCCTCTGCTGAATAATAGACTTATTTTTTAAGATGTGTGGTGAGATGTATATTTTTTTATACTGAAGGTTCTGCTGCCTGTTTAAATGATGATTTTTCTTTTCAAAATCCATGGCAGCCTTTCTCCACCCTCACCTTACCCAGCACTGTGACAAATGTATAGAAAAATCATAAGGGAGAAACAATTCCATGCAGCAGTAATATTTACCACTGCAGCAACTTTAGTCTCCTAAATAAGTCTCCTACACTTCCAAAGAAATATTCTCACCCAAACTGTGCACTTAGCAGGGTTGTACCATGTGTGCGCCATGCACCCACCCACCCCACCTAATATCAGACACACAGAGAGTTGCAGAAACTGTGATATATATTGTAAAATTGGTCTTTTTGCTCTGTGTTTACAGGGCACGTAGCACAGTGCCATGTAGGTGCCGATACGAGTTTGGGGGCTCCTGGGACCTGCATTCACACAAATGCATTCACAGCACTAATTATAGCTGGAGATTACAAGGACAGCTTTGAACTTCAACACTATCTGACCGCTACTGGGGACCGCAATTTTTAACTCAGAAAATGAGGTAACGTTGCTCCCTATCTCTGTGACATATGAAGGGCTGTTTGTTTCTCCCAGCCTCCTACATACCCTGTTATACAGGATGATGGAATTCGCAATGATTTTCACTTATTTTCAGCCCTCAGCAGGAAAGGTCAGACTACAGTTTGAAGACTGGAAGGTCTTTCTTGCATGATGGCAGGCTCTGGTACAGCTGTTATCACTTAAGAATGAGGTCTTGGGTTAGCAATGATTTTACGGGAATGTCACTTCAACAGCAAGTAGCAATCAGAAAAGCAAATGAAATTTTAGGAATCCTGAAGAAAGGAATAAAGAAAAAAAATAGAAAGCATTGCTATGACACTATGGGCATCTCGAAAACAGTGTGCACCTTATAGGAACTGGATAAAAGCTACAGGGAAGAACCATCACTAAAGGGATGATCCATCACTCATAGATGACATCTGAATGAGGAACAAATGAATAAGCTGGTAGCTAGCCTGGCAGTGGGACAACTGAAGAGGATCTGATGGACACTTACAAAGTCAAGAATGATGTAAGTAGTGGCAAAGAAGAAAAGGCAGAAAATATTCCCTGATTTTCTTGGTTAGTAATTATTCTGCATCAAATCAAACCAACAAGTGGCCGGTTTGAAATAAACAAAAGGAGCTATTAAACAGAAGGGATATTGAACTTTGAAACCGCTGGAAGTAGGTTGCAGCTGAAAGCTGCATGTGTTCAAACAGCAATTGGAGATATTCAAGAAAGGAAAACCCATGGAACACACGAAGACACCACCTCATCTCAGGAGGTTCTCCAAGCCTCCACCTCACATCCCTCATACTGTGGGAGGGTAAAAGAATATACAAAGTAAATGTGACCTACTCCTGTATGAGTACTGACCTACTGACCTACTCCCTGGGCAACTGCATATTAAAGACAGGATACTGAGAGATGGATTTGGAGACTGATCCCATAAGGGCACTTTTACCTTCTCAGTGCACCTGTTTTGAATGCTTGTTTGCTGAACAGAGAAACACTGGAGTGGGAAGTGAGTACAAGAACATGTTTGATAGGTTAAATATATAAGATTGAAGTGCAGGGAATTACTGATATTCTTTGAATGAGGGTGTGCTATCTGACCACATGTAGTTTGTGAGAATATCACCTAAGAGCTGTGTCATTCCAAATAAGCAATGACAGGGGAAAAAAACTACCAGAAGTGGTTTGCAATTATACTCTCCCTCTGATAGAAAACCGGAATGAAAAATATCAGAAGCTTCATATTCACAGAAAACAGCATAACACACTCGGTAAGCTGAAAAATTTTTGCAGGAATGGTTATATTACCTAAAGAAATAAAATAAAAAAATTTTCTCTGAAAGATACCTGTCTTTCAAGCCACAGACATATTTACTAGGGTGTGCAAGAAGTCTCATGGAGGTGGGGTGAGATAGTGGGTACACTAGAGGGCTGGAAGCCAATGAGGTCTTGTCTTCTCCCTCTAGCTACAGAGGGTTTTCTTGTTGGTTCCTTTGTTGGTACAATCTCTGTTGTTCACAGCTGAGTAACTGAAGTTTCAGATATTTGCAGTGCCTAAAAAAAAACCCAAAACCAAACCAAAACAAAAACAACCCAAAAAAGATGGAGAAGAAATATTTTGGGACAACCTCAAAAACTTTAATTTCTTAATGAAAAAAAAAAAAGGAGGAAAATATTATTTTAGATTTTATGGGCAATATTTTTTTTTAATGACTTTGTACTCAGATTTAGAAATGACTAAGAAAAGACTATTAAATGATATCAGTTGGGGTTTTGGTAGGTTGGGGTTTTTTTAATTGTTAACTCAACATGAACACCTCAGGGCTGTAATTGACAGATTTAAAAAAAAAAACAACAAACAACCAAAAAATCAAACCCCCAAAATTGTGAAACATAATTTGTGCAAAAAAGAAATTTTTCAGCTCTATTGCAAACAATTTAAGCTAGGATTATCTCCCACAATGAATTTCTGCAACACCTAGTGTAATTATATGCTTGTAGCCATTGTTAATTCTAGAACAATAATAACCAAAATATTAAATATACTTGAATTTTACCTAAACCTTCTAATCACATTGAGATCACCCACAAAACTAAGATGCTAAATGAGACTCTGATTCAACAGCTGCAGAGATAAAAATAACTTAAATCTATTCATCTTTTCATAATTTTCTGCTTGCCCCAACAGCTGGTACCAGACTCAGAAAGTATAGAAAATGCAAGAAAATGAAGGTGGGTTGGACTAAATACCAGTAGAGTATTTTGACCTCTTCCATGGGCTGACTTCTAACACAGAGCAAGACTTTTGAAACAGTGCAACTGAAAGAAGCTAGCTTGCAGAGGCTGAGATTTCACAGCTCACTTTCCAAAATCATTTATTTATATCAGATTTGAGCCCAGTCCAAAAAACCTAGATCTCACATGCCAGACATTAAAAAACAGAGAAAAATATTCAGCCTTTTAACCTCATCCTGCTGATCTTTACACAGCGGATAACCATTAACTAAGGCTCCCTCTCTGTTTTCCAGGTTTCTACCCCCAGAATACCCAGGTTTCTACCCCCAGTTTTTCCTGCTATGCTGGATTTGTGTTTATGTGTTTCTTCCAGTCCCTGAATATTTTTGGATCGTAAACTTTCTTAAACAAATATAATTTGATGGGAAAAACAGCAGTACAATGGCAAAGTTTTCATGCAGCTTATGTTCCATTTTTCCCTCTAATTTTTACCAGGACTGATGTACCCTTCAGATTTCTTTGCAACAAATGCAGATTTTTCATAGCTGAGCGTGAAAATCCTAAAACATCACTCTTATAATTAAGAAGCATATGTGTGTTGCATGCTAACAACCAGACTTAAGCTTGATGGATTAAACATAGCACTTTAGTATGAGCTGGAAAAACTACATATATTCATCCATGGTGTCTACGTGCCCTTTTAGAGTTTCCATAGCTGCTTAGCAGATGATTTCATCTTAGAAGATGATTTCTTTCACCTAGTGGGTTTCAGGAGACAAATACAGAAGTCCCTCTTCCCCTAAATTCGATGTCATCCTCCTACTGAATGGCATTAGGGTCTAGTGTGGGTTATGTATGTCCAGTGTTAGGCAAAACCAAATGTAAACTGGCTCATGTTCAATGTCAGTACATTTCAGCATGCACAAAGCCAAAGGTATTAAAAAAAAATATAGCTTGAAGCTGCAAAAAGCTACAGCTCCCAGAATAAGAGAGAACTATGTGTTTAAACAAGGGAGTTCTTGTTTCATGTAATCAATGTCCTGTAACATTCCCAGTAGACTGTGATTTCCTAAAACCCAAGAATCCCATCCCAGCAGGTAAGTATGTTAAGGGTACTTAAGTAACTAATTTCAATGGGAATGATGTTTCTTATAGCCCTTTAGAAACACTAGCTTAGACATCTAACTTTAAATTTTATGTGTCAACCCAGTTGATATCTAAAAGAGCCCCATTACAATCCCAAGGCAGATCTGCTTCCTCCAAAGACACAAGAATCTTTTGTTTGGAATGCATCTCACCTAAGGTTATATGTCCCCTGCTTTCTGCAAGTTATCCTGCTTTCCTTTATAGTTCATGGAAAGCAGTAAGCATTTTGAGGTATTGTCCATCTGCCCAGATTTGAACAGCTACTGTAGAGAGAAACGGATCATTCAGTGAACTCCAGAGTCCATTCAGTGGGCTCTCTTGTGCAGAAAGGGAGCTGAGGTTTGTCAGCTCAGTGGCAGACATCAGATGAATATCACCCTCTAGGGCTTAAGTAATTACTATTATTATTACTATTTCCAATATATGCCTCAAAGACTAACATCCTTTCACTTGGTTCTGGTTTGCTTATCTGGATGCTAGCCCTCTACCAGGGCTAGTTCTCAAGGTTTTTAGCTTTTTCAGCAACTAGAGCAATGATTCTCTCCTGTCATCCAAAGTCTCTAACTCAAGAGCTCCCAAGCTTTTCTCAGCTCTTCTCTCTTCCATAATCATACTATTACTTCTTTTTACACTTTATGGCTGGCCACTCGGGCCCCTGTTTAGAGCGAAATAAAATATATGCTATTTTAAGGATAATCCTGCCCATCTGCTAAACATATTTAACTAAACCCTGAGTTTCCTCCTCCAGAGTAGTAATTTTCATGACCAGCTCCCTTATTAAAGCTCACCAATATTGTGTCTCTGCCATTATATTGCCTAGAGGGTTTTTTGGAGCGATTTAAATTTCCATTCAAGATGGGAACATGCTGGAGCTAATAAAAAGCAAGTTTCTCACTGTCACAGCTTACTGGTATCTCAGTTCTGTATGTTCCTCCAAACAGTTATTAAGCAGATTGCTTTGCCTTCCAACTAGTTGAGAATGTGAAATTCTTCTGCTGTTAGTGCTTACTTCCACCCCGTGTAATTTCACTGTAAAGATGACACTCAATGAAGTGCATTGTCCTCCTTCTTCTTCCCAGAGGGGAGCTGGCACAGACTTCAAACAGCATCTCTAACTGCATTTTGCAACAAGCCAGCCCTCGCGACTGTTATTAATATATGTCTATAAAACATCTCACTCGTGTCATCATCACCATTAGCTCCTGCTTGGTGCTGTCCTCTGGAGAGCACAAGACGCTTTGCAAAAGAAAGAGGACTATCAGCACCACTCTGCAGAAGGGAAAACCTGAGTTGCCAGTTCAGCCAAGCTCTAACCTGAGGTTCGAGTAGTTACCACCAAGACTGCCTGCTCTGTCACTCTGCTGGGTGTTATCTTCACAGCAGAGCTGGTGGAAATGAGTGTATGAGCTCTCATAAATCTCTTCAGGGTGAAGTTTAGAAACTTAGTGTAAGCCCTTTCCAACACCTGAGCACCTCAGGCATATGCACAAAGACTGTTCTTCTGTATAGTCTGTATGTGGCATCAAGGCAGCAGGGATATGGATGGATATCCATAGAGATATCCAAACCTGGATATGGAGCAGCCAAGAGAGATTGAAGGGCTGCTGTTTGCCCTTTGCATGCCATCCTGTAAAGCCACACGGACCCAAGAAGGCCACATCCTGCACCTGTTGCATTTGTCCTGCAACATTTGAATCAAACCCACCCCGTATCTATCCTGCAACTATCAGTTCATCCTACACAGGACCATGCTACATAAATATAGTCCACCTTCCAAAACACAATGTGGTGGACACTGCTGAAAACTTTTCAGATCATTCAAAGGGAAACAACTCAGGTGTTTTAATGTGGCCCTAGCTCATAAATTGTTTAAAATACATTTCCCATTCACTTCTTATCCAAGACTGTCATCAGAAGAAATCCTTCGTGCCAGATAAGGTGTGACGCTACTAGAGTGTGACTCATCTGGCTTATTTCAGGATTAATTGAATCAGAGCCTAAGGGGTCTCTAGGGAAACCAAGTCAGACGTTGGTGTCTAGAGCTATGTGGAATGAATCCCATTTTTAGGCTGTTTCTATATTTAATCCTCTCTGTGGCTCCACTGTTGTTTCACCAACCCTCCATTCTCAGTCTGAGGAGCATAAAACTTCCTGCTTTCAACTTGGTAGTGTGTGCATCTGTGTGCCCACTATGCAGAGGAGTCAACTCCCATGTACAACTGATTGTTTGAGAGCATAAACCCCATTTGGCTTTCTGCTCACAATCCCTGTAATCACATTTCAAATTTTTTTCCCCAAAACAATGAAAACCTCAGTCCTGGGGAGAGTGTAGCTAAGGCATGCTTGAGGGAGATCACAGGCAAATCACAATGCACGGAAGAGGGAAGAAGCAGAGAGATTCATCACTGTCAATATGGAAATGATTGACTGACTTCTTACACCCACTTCAGTAAAAGAGCAGAAAGGGGTATTTAAATGAAGATACCAGTTCTCCCCACAAACCTTTTAGCAATTCCCTTTGGTTAAATTCAGTCCGAAGTTTCGCACTGAACTGTTGGCACTGGCTGCCAACTAAAAGCATCCAAATGGATACATTTAATTTACCTTTTTGTCATGCTGCAATGTTAAAAGACATCTAAGGCAGACAACATCAGAGAGGATTACTCATGTATCCAGAAGCAAATACATTCCTTAAAAATCTCTTTGTCATTACCTTTTAGAAAATTCCTGGGAGGTTATTCAAAGGATTGTGAGAGACCAGAACACTATTACAAATAATCAGAATATGTTTTTTATCTGTGTAAAAGCATATGAGGAAAGACCCAAAGATAGCAACTGTAGTTTTAAGAAAGGGACTGAAAGAATTCTGTATCTTTTAACCTCTTTCCTTGGTGTTTGACCCATCAATACTTCTAGTTTAGAGCTTCACTACAGTCATTGAACTTATTTGTGTCAAATTGGAATCCCAGAATGATGAAGCAAACTCTAAATCCCAAGTAATCAGACATCAGTGTTGAGGATTGATTTTGTGCACTCATCATTTCTTCTCTCACCACTCGACAGGTGAATCCATGAATGTGAACAAGACCCTTATGAGGTTGTAGAGCATCATTTTGAAAACATATTGAGTCCACAGGCAGAAATGGTCACTCTTAATGAATCTTCGGGCTTCAATTGTATTTACTTTAGCTTAATAAATCAATAGTGCATGCTGTGACAGCTGGAGGATTGCTGCCTATACACCCAAGCTAAATCAAAAATGCCAAGGCAGGAGCTCAAGCTGCAGATTCATACAAAACAAACCTAGAAAGGACCTCAAGAATCACTCTGCATGCAAGCCAAACCGAGGCCTGAGAAATACTTTTTTAACCTCTGCAGAGATTTATATCCACTCTAAGGATATGGAATATGACTCATAAAAACTCAGTATAACCATACAACCAATACAAACTGATGGGGAATATAATCATCATCTCTTTCCGTTTTTTCCCCCCACCCTCCATAGAGGGTGCGTCAACATGGGGAAGTACAAAGCTCTGTGGGTGGGTGTGACAGGCTGGGAACTGGCTGGCTGGGTGTTATGCCATATTCCTCAGCTTGTTTGCATGAGACATATGCTCTGGGTCCCTGACAATTTTGGTACTTTTTTTCTCAAGCCCTTTTAGTTTCTTCACATCCCTCTTGAGCTAAAAGGGGTTTGGGAAACCAGAACTGTCTACAAAGTTTCAGAAGTGACCTCAACAATGCTGAACAGGGGAATGACAACAGCTTGGCTTGATCTGTAGGCCTCACTGACCCTCATGAATGCTGATATGGGCTCTGCCTTAACTTTGGAGCACACCGTTGGTTTATACTCACACTGATGTCCACTGTAACACCCAGATGCTTTTAACAGGGCAGCTGCTCAAATATAGACAGGGACATATCAACATCAGAGTTAACTGAAGCATACAGGTAGAAGTTATCTCATTCCATACCCAAAAAGGCAGCTTGGAGCAGGGATTAGGGCTAGGAACCAGGATTTAAGTGCATCATCATTTACAGACTACTTGGATTATTTCAGACAAATCCGTAAAGGCCCTGGTCAGACCATCTGTTACAGGTACTCAACTTCCTAATTACAAATATCACAGCCTTTTGTTCAAGCGAGCACAAAGTTTAGGGTTCCTATTTCCATTTAACTGTATAGCCAATGAAAAGAGTTAGATATGGTATCTGAATTAATCTATATCAGGACATGTGAGTGTTTTTCATACCTTTTCCATAGCATTTCTCCATCCATGTAGTTATTTCCTACTCTAGAAAGGCATCATAAAAAAAGCCATTCATTCACACTATAATATGTTCAGGTAATGTGACAGAGAAGAATATCACATATTTCACAGGCAGGTCTGTCTCAAGCACCAACCAATGCTATATATTACAGAGCAAGCTGCCAGTAAAAGCACAGATCTTTCTACCTTTTTTTTTTTTGGGGGGGGGGGCTTCTACCCTATAGTTGCTATTAGTTTGTACTCTGAAGCATGAGTTATTTGTTCTGTTTAACGCTGCTGCAGATATAGCCTATTATCCACTGATTTTCAGTGGAACGTGGTCATCCGTAAATGTCACCTACAGATATGTGCTCTCCCTCTTAACCTTGTGTTTAGCTTTAAATTTATCTTGTGGCATTTATTTCCTTGGGTTATTTATTGCCTCTGTAATTAAACAAGCTTCCATTTACTAATTTTAAATTAGTTGCCATTAATTTTTATTAGTTGTCTTGTTTTAGTATCAGAGTGTGCCTGACTTTTCTCCCCACACATTTTCTCAATACGCATTTTGTATTCTTCTCTCACATCCTTCACATTCATCTCCTCACCCCCTGCCTTCCTTCTGCCTCTTGTGGAAAACTTTTCCTATCAACAGTCATTTCTATCACCTACCTCTGAGGATCTCTCAATCTTTTGGGAGATGAGGCAGCCAGAAACAAGGAATGGGGATGGATTCATCATTCTAGATGGCACGTATTTCCCCTTGAGCTACTTATACAAGGGTCCCTTTATAGGTGATGATGTCAATCCAGTCAGTAATACCTTTGGAGTTTGGTTTCTAATAACAAAAGTGAGAAATCAGTACCACAAGAAAGAAAAGTAGTAAATTCTCCATCTCTTGACGCTGTCAGGCACAAACTGCTCTCCTTTGTAGGAGCTATGCCTCAGGCAAAACCCATTTAGTAAACTCACTGTAAGAAATCCACAATCCCAGTAATTTATAGATCTTGTACTTAAAAGCTATCATAGAGAAGAACAAATTACCCTATGCAGGGAATAATAATTTTCCGTTGATTGTAAAAGGAGCAGAGGGAAAACAGCTCATTGTAGAGCAGGTGGTCTGTCTCTAACTTCACTGTTTGGTGAAGTGAATGCGAGGTGAATGGTGAGGTGAATCCCATCCCTCATGCCATGTAAGAGATCAGGGTAGATGAGCTAGTGGTCCCATCTGGCCTTTAAATCCATGAAAATCACTGAAATACGAGCTTATTCAAAGGACTGCTTTCCCACACATTCAGCCAATGTAATCAATTTCTGGAAGAAACTGAAGCCAGCCAAGATTTTTAAAAGTATATGAACAGTTAAATACTATGATTTAAAAATACTGGGGAGTATCGGGGAAAGGTTTTGCATTCTCTGTTTCAGAGATAAAAGTAAGAAATGAGATTAGGGAGAAACTATTCATGTGGCTAAATTATCCCAGAGCTGACTACATGACTCTTTCTACTTGAAAACAAACCAGATCTGTCCCATTTTATGCTCTAATAATAAGACATGCTTTTTAAATGTCCTGTGTTTGATCCACTCACCTTGTCCTAGGATGGGTTTGTGATGCAATAACACTGCTCTACTCCCAGTGGAGGATTCCATACATCAGCCACTGATATCAGCAGATCAGCCAACTTTTCCTCGCACTTGAGGTCTCAATGAATTAAGGAAACCAGGGTGATGTCCTACATGACAAGAAACATGACATTGAAAAGCTCATTCCCCACTGGTGGCCTACCCTTACAGGTTTTATTCTTCCTGTGTGACCTGAAACCAGCTCCATTGAGTATTTTTTTCCATAAATAAAGCCTATATCCATGATAAGAACAGCTGTGTCCATGATATAGCCCAGCGTGTATCTTGCATCAGGTTTTGAGTAACTTGAAAGATCTGTCACATGCTTGTCACTAGCAAAGAAAGCCCATGGGACCAGAGAGACCATGATTTGATCCACTATAGTAACATTGTATTTAAATTTTACTTAGACGGATATAATTGAAATGGAGCCTTCTTCACAAGGCAAATTTCCATGTTGGATTTTTTTTTAAAGTCCAGCATCAAAAGAGAATGTTCAGTCCTACTAAATTAGTCTGAAAAAGATTCTAGGGACACTCTTACATTTCTTCTCCCAAATGAGCATGCAATTAAACATTCTTTTTGCATTTGAGTAATATCTGTGAGTTTCAAGCCTTTGGGCTATAGACTGAAGTGGCAAATTGATTTTATGGAGGTTTTGATGAAAAACTGGCAGTATTTTTGAAACTGATTCAATTTCTGTACCATGTCTGAGTGAGATTCATCCCCTTTATGATTCAAATGACTTCACTGGAGATTGATGTGAATTAAATGCCACTGTGAGAGGGTATTCTCACTGATATACTACTTGGGTGCTGGCTTTGCAGATGGACTTCTCTGTGCACAACTACCAGACAGATATCATAGCTGTTTTGAAATGGCAAAAAACCACACCTCAGGCATGAAGAGAAATTTGCAAAGCATTGGCAGACCAGTCAGATATGGTATAAGAGGCAGACTAATCACATCATTGTGGTGATGTGCTCAAGTTAATCAACCAATGAGTTTATTTATTGATTATTTATCAAGAACATCATGCTTCCTTCATATTTTCATTTCACTGTAGAGGCTTTACCTACTCATCACCTCCTAAAGTAGCTTTGGAGAGTGTAAATAAGACTGTATTTCCCTGGAGAGACCCACCTCGTGTCTGTTTGTCAGTTGAGAGAGATCATGGTCTACCATGCTCAGACCAAAACAGTATCATCCTCCAGGAGCTGATTCAGCTCACTGTGGAAAAAATATGTCCACTTCTGAGGATGCAATCTGTGTTCCCTTATGTCTGGACAGATTTGGAGAGTGGGTTCTGCTTTGGACTCATTTCTCATCATGTTGTTGTGAGGTTTCCCTGGTACCTCTAATGTAATCAATGTTTTTGTCTGTTGATACAGCTTATCAGTGTGACATATTCATGAATAATTGCCTCAGAATATAAATAGCGTGCTATTAGTCCCAGCATATGTCTGCATGAGAGCCTAGACACCTCTTGGGCTTCAGTTAGTGCTTTCCTTAAACCACTTTCTGTGCAAATATGAAGGACTTGAAAATTTTCTGCAGTGCTGGAGCCCAGCCTGGTGGGATTGCCTGGCCAGCGTGGGAGAGCAGAGTCCTGGCACTCCCTGCTGTGCCACCAGGAGACAGAAATTGAGCCCTGAGCAGGCATACCTTGTGATGACGTTGAGCAGCAGACCTGGAAGTCACACTGGCAGTTAAAGTATTTTGCCACCGAGCTCACTGCAGTACATGCAGAGTTCATCTGCCTGAAATAAAAGTTGCCTCAAAATTGCTGGGGCATCTCTCTGCAAATGTTATCACTGTTATGAGATACATGTGAAAGAGGATCTAAGTACACAGCATATCAAGATTTTATGGCTTTGCCTCCACAAATATTCTTCAGATTCTTTCCACAAGGTGATTATAATCCACCCCGGCTAGGTAAGAAGAGGAATTATTTTCAATCCTTTTAATGACAATTATGGCTTTTTTATCTATCTGCCTCTATTTCCCTCCTCTCTTTAAACAATTGAGAAATGGAGAAATCTTGATATGCTTTGGAAATTAGTGGAATATAAAGGGTTACACTAATGTATCTGCAATTTTTAAGACCATGCATTATGTTTAATTACATACCAAAAACAATGTATCATGCTTGTAGAAGTGAATTTCAAGCTGATAACCATCCTTTAAAGGAGCCAAAAGGTAATTGTTTCCCTGTTTCCCAACTCAAAACAGAAGTCAGTCCAAGCAAATAATTTCGCTCAGATAGTAATTGCACTGATTTGCTTTATGGATTGGACAAGTAGGCCTAAAATCTAAGCAAATTGAAAGGATAAAAAGGAGAAGTGTCAACTTGCTGGAAAAGCTGGAGTGAAGACTGTACCAGATTTTAATTAAGGGTCCTGGTTCACAGGTTGTCTGAATTAAACCCTCAATAACACGGTGTTTGTGAGCATTTCACATCAAGATTTCCATTCAGTGCACAATTTTGTTGCCCGAAGAGACGTACTATATGGCCAAAACCAGAGGACAGGGTGCATCTGGAGGAGATACCACAAGCTGTGACCAAGCACTCTTAGATGATGGCATTTGCAAGGAGAAAGATCTGGATTGTTGTCAAGATAAGTGGCTCTTACACATTCTTTTTGTTAAGCTAATCAGAGCTGTAGGCAACAAACCCCTGAATTCAAGTGAAATCTATGTCACCTGGCTTTAGATATCTACGGCCTGGGCTTCTATACCTGATCTAGTCAACCCTGTGTTACATTACCGTCGAAGGACAGAGACAGGTTTTTTTCAAAGATTCCTACATCAGGATGAGCTACATCATCCCCTGGGTTCAAGTTATTAAACTTCTGATGGTTGTCAAAAGTCTGAGCAGACATATGAACACCTGTAACTTGGTGCTCCATAGTTCAAGAACCACAAGCACAGTGTGAAAGAATGCCACCACCTCTGACCAATACCTACATCTTGCCCATCCTTATTTGCCTGGCCATAAAAGCATAGATGTATTGCAAATTCCTGTAGATCCTGTATCGTGTTTGCCACATTCACATGGCTACAATGGGGCATCTCAGACGACATTGTCTGCCTGTATTTAAGCAAACAAATTCCACCCAGAAAGCCCAACAAAGAGCTTGTATAAAGGAGAAATGTTCTTTTTTATGTACAGGAGACAGAGTGCCTCCAGTAAAGCCAGAAGATTATCTAAAGATGCAAATTGTGGTGCACTGTGATAACACTTCACTATTTATAGGCTGGTTCTTGACAGAGAGTGTGCTTGCTTTTGTGGCCACAATTAAAGAAACATGTAAATACTGACTTTTATTACAGGGCCTTTTTGCTGTCCAGGAGTAGACCAAGCCTTACACAGCATAAAAAACACAGGTGATGTGGAGCATGCACAATGTTGTTTTGCTACCCTGACCACCCTGAGGATCTCCACCATGGAGAGACTCCCTGGAAATCAATTTAGTGGGTGGATTTCCTTGCAGTGAAACTCTGCTGGGGACTGTCTCAGCAAAGGCTCAAGCTCCATGACCTTGACAAAGACAGTGCAGAAGGGAAGAAAGAAGGTTATCAGTGGAGGTATAAATGCTATTGCTCCTCCTTCAAGCGAAAGAGGTTTCATGCTGCATGCATATAAGTGTTAAAACCAGACATCTCCCTTGCAGAGCACATTTTTTAGGTGGTGGTTCATGAGTGTGGTATGCACTGGTAGCAGAGAGAAGATAGCAAACGGCCATTATTGATATCTGCCTTTTTATATAATGCTCGACTCCTGACTGGGCCTGGCTGACTGCTCTGATATAGAGTCTTATTTATCTGATCTGGGATGCTTTTGATGCAGCTCAGGAAAGCCCTGAGTAAGTCCCCAAACAGGAAACAGTTTGAATAAAGGTTTAGCTTTAAACATTTACTATAACTCCACCAGCTTCAATAAGATTTGAGTAACTAAAATTTAGAACAAGACTGAAACAAGTAACTGAAAAAAGCCTATGTGTCTTTTCCCTGACTGTGAATATTTTCTTAAATTTTCTTAGCTGATTATAATCCCTAATTAAGAGATTCCTTGTTAGCTTTACATTGTTTATAATTATTACTTTTTCACTTGTAAGCAAATTGGAAGACTGTATTTCATTTTGGAGTTTATTACGGTCTCACATTTTATAGTCATCCTTGGTATAGAGGGTAGCAGACAACCTCAGTTTGACCTGGCCATGGGTAAATGGGTAAATGAGAACATCTTTAGAACTGCAAATTGTATCTGCATATCTGATGCTCTATCCTGTGGTCTCCACCCATACTGCTGAAAAACTTTGATGGAAAGTGTGGAGACTTGATGCAGTAAGTTTCCAGAACCGCATGCATCATCAATCAGATATGCCTGGAACACACACATAAACAAATGAAAATTGGTAAGCTGCAGTTAAACAAGATGGGGATGACTCACTGCAGAGTGAATACAACCCACTCACCTCCCCAAACAGTATAAGATATGGCACAGCTGCCTTTGAATTCACCCTCAAAGAAGTAGTGGCATTAAAGAGGAAAAAGATACTGTAAAAGTTTTCTAGCCCAGCTGCTCTTGTCAATGGGTTGTTTTATGGGCAAAACACACCCATCACCCTCAGTTTCTCCTGGGAATCTTGCCTGCTATGAATGCCTAAAAACAGCAGGATCTCAGTGGGGTCAGCATAGAGTCACAGAAACATAGAATGATAGAATGGTTAGAGTTAGAATACATCACTGAGTTCCAAGCCCCCTACCATGGGCAGGGACACCTCCCACTAGACCAGGTTGCTCAAAACAACATCCAAACCAGCCTTGAACACCTCCAGGGATGGGGCACCCATAATTTCTCTGTATAACCTGGGCCAGTGTCTCACCACCCTCAGAGTAGACAGTTTCTTCATAGTATCTAATCTAAATCTCCCCTCTTTCAGTTTAAAACCATTACCCCTCGTTCTGTCATTACACTCCCTGATAAAGAATCTCTTTCCATCTCTTCTGTAGGCCCTCTTTAATTACTGGAAGGGGTTCTAAGGTCTCTCCAGAGCCTTCTCTTCTCCAGGCTGAACAACACCAACTCTCAGCCTGTCTTTATAGTAGAAGTGTCAGTCCCCTGTCTTACCTGTGACCAAAAACTTGGGTACCCAAGAACAAAATTTTCCATAAACATATCCACAAATGCTTGATGCTGTCCTCAATGTTTGCATTAGAATATTTGTTCTTTAACCAGCTGCATACAGCCCAGTTTCAGGCTATCTCCAGCCCGGGATGAACCAGTACAGAGATGCAGCTCCCATCCTGCATGAAATTGTGGAGGGTGAGTGATTGCACTTTGCTATTCCTAGCCAAAGTACTTGTTTGCTGACCAAAATGTGCGTGACACAGCATGCAGCACAAATATGAAAAATTGCTCTGCTCTGAAGAGTTTACAACCCAAGAGGTGGACACAGAAAAGTAGACACTGTAAAAACACAGCAGAGTGAGTGTAAATACTGAGAGGAGGTAGTGTTCAGCAAGGAGATTGATGTTATAAATGCCAAGTGTCATATTTTTTGTTGAAGCAAATAAAACTTCGTTCAACTCTAGTGAACCTCTCTGGGGCTATGCCAAGCCTTTAATACGTGAGGATTGAGTCCAAGGCATGGCAACGTAAGCACCTTGGAGGCAAAAATCCATACCAAACCCTTATGCCCTTCAGAAAGGCCAGTTACATCTTGTGAAATCCCTTTCAGAGTCACCAGATAATACAGGAGACATGAGCACAGAACTTATACATCAGGAAAACTTAATAAATTTGGTGTCTTATCTTAACTCAAAAACACTGGAGCCTGATGTTTCACTTCCCTTGACATATATTATGTCATCTTCTTGATAATGTTTATCTTTCCATGGGAAACATGTCTTCATATGCCTGATATTTTCTAGGTAGCTACAGCAACATCCACAGTTTAAAAATCTTTTTTTTTCCCCCTGAAAAATCCAGTGCCAGACCTCCTGGAGATGGTTGAAATTCACAGGCATCTAAGTAATGCCATACACTTTAACTCCTTCCCTGTTATTCACCTCTTGATACGGAAAAAGAGAAGGGGTCCTCTCTGGGGACACGATTGCTTCTGGGATATCATTATGTCCTTCGCATTTATACTGCCAAAAAATGAGAGGAACCATGGAAAGTCTGTTGTTGTCAATCCAGTTAAATCTAATATGATTTAGCCTGAATATACCCCTGGATTAGAAGAGGGTTTCCCTGCTTTTTGTTGTTGGTCTGGAGGGTTTTGGGCATGAAACTATTTTCTGCTTACAAGGAAAGAAGAGTTGTCTAGGAAAAAAAACACACCAAAAGGATCTGGAAAATTGCATTTATGTCAAACAAATTCTTCCCAGACAGCATTCATTCAAAAGAATGAACCATCATTTCTTTTTCCCCCTGGGAACTGAGTTTTATTTTTCATGTGCATTGAAGGGACTTGGAACATAACACTTCTCTCCATTAGTAGATGCAATGTTTTGCTAACATATAGTAAGGATGCTGAATTTGCTTGCACAGATATATCCTGGAGGCAGCAGATATATAAGAACTGCATCAGATGAGGGAATCAAGCAAGCGGCATAAAGCTATAACTGTGATATTCAACAGCTCAGCCAAGAGACCTGAACTGCAACAGACAGTGTGTGTTTCATTAAGATCTGTTTCATAGTAGGAAGGAAAGGAGGAAGAACTGCCAATCATAATACCTGGATGGACTCTTCCTTTCCAAAAGAATATAATACCAAATGAAAAGAGACAAGCAGAGCTATTCTCTTTTTTTTTTTTTTTTTTTTTTTTTTTTTGCTGCAGGAAGAATTTTGAGTAGCAGGTTTGAGTTGGAAATGAGGAATAACCCAGCTAAACAAACAGAAGAAAAATCAATACTCTTACAAAGAGTGTTCATCGACTGCCAAAAGTAAAATCGGGGAGTTGCAGAAATTCATTCTTCCCTGATAAGAGAGTGGTATTTTTTGGGGGTGTGAGACAATGAGATCAGAGGAGAGTCCTCCAAGCAGGCAGATGTCTTCATGCTAACTATTCAGAGAGAAACAAACACACAGATTTCTGTGATTATGATAGAGAGCCAGCAAGTTTCAGATCAAAAAAAAAAAAAAAAAAAGAAAAAAAAGAAAAAAGAAACCCTCTCAGTTTTGGTGAGGAAGGGGACTTTATCCCTCTCTCCTTCTTCTCCATTGCTGAGTCCCAGGCTCCAGAGACACCCAGTTATCTCTGTACCAGTTGCCTGGTCGATGCCTGCTGGGGATGAGCCTGCATGGCTTGGGTGTACACAGCTGGCCATTGTACTACTCCTGGGCAAGCAAATTGACTTGACCACAGATGAAAAGACCAAGGATGTTATCTGCTGAGATGGAGGATGTCCCTCTTTGCATGCAAAAGAGGGGAATGAAGGCAGACTGAGTTTGCTGTTCATTTTGGAAAAGGAGTAGAAAATTAAAAAATAAAAATCTCAGGAGCTCTTGTGACAGATAAATCCCCATGAGTATCCACATGGATGCCAGCTCAACCTTTCCTTATGCTGGGGCTGAACTCAGAAAAGAGAAGGTAACTCAGCCCAGTAGCTGTTAAAAAATAAACTAGTGCTCTGCAGTGTGGCTACGAATGCTCTGCTGGGCACTGACTCCCACTCTCCATCTCCTTCCCAGGGCCTGGTTACCCATAAATCAGAGTCCAGTGTCCCCCCAGGGCTCTGCCAGACCTCTTGGGGCTCTGGCACTCACAGTGTCCCCACCAGCTGGATGGGCCATGCAGATCTTCATTAACACCATGCAGGCAATGAACAATGCTCGCTTTTGAAGTGTTATCTTTTTCCACTTTAATTCCTGCTGAGGCAAATGTGGCAGTTCAGACTTCTCAAAACCAGTTTCAGGGAGCCAGCAAGCCCCATTTCAGAAGTTTGGGAAATTTTGTGCACAGCTGGTAAAGCCAGAGGTGGATGAAAGCTAGGATCTTGGAGAACCAGTACAAACAGAGAGCTTGAAAGAGCTCTGAATCTATTATTCACTATGTATCGCACTTGGCAGTTTACACCATGACTTGCAACATTTATTTACAACATAAACCCACATGTATCACAGAAATTAGGTAGAGCGTAGAAATTCCTAGTTTCGGTTGGTAAGATCTTAAACATAGTTCCTGATACTAGCCACAGAGGTTCTCATCACCCAATCAGAAACTCTTTGGGGTTTTATCTATGGACACCACCAGCAAATAGCTTGTATTTGCTCTGTGTGCAGCTCTGTGATGCATTTGACCAGGCTATGTAAAATGTTCCATTTCCTGCCTCCTCCACAAAAGTATCAGCTCTGCCACATCCTCTAATGATACGGTGGAGCCTTTATCTCAGTCTCTAGAGAGTCATGTTTTAGCCCAGCCTTTAATCTTTTATAATCTCTGGTGTCAATCAAAAACTTGGGTGCCCTGCTTCATGGGGTTTCTGCTGCCAGACTCTCCTCTGCTAGAAAAAAACATACTTCTTCATGGTGGCCACCACCTGGGATGAAATCTACCTCCCCTAGACACAGTTTATCTGAAGAAATATGTTTGTAGTGATGCCAGGTATTTTGCTTATCAGCTTTCTGTACTCACAGTGCTGCCATTATTGCCTCCTCTCTCGTCCTTTGCTCTGCAAAGCTCTAAGGATAAAGTAGGGAGGGAGAGGCAGACACCCTGTTTCCTCCACATCTTTAGCATGTCACGTACCCTGGAGCCATTTTACTATGTTCCCAGTGTAAATAGTGCTGTTTTAATAATGCATGGTTTTCTGCTCACCTTAATTCATTCTGTTTCCAACAGACTGCCATCTTGAGTTCAGAGAAAATTCTTGCTCATTTGTTTGCATAGGGTGTTTTTTTTTTTCTTCATCCTGAGCCCAAAGAGTTTCTCTTTTTCTGCACAAACATAAATAAGATAATTTTTTTTATTATTATTTTTAAGAAAAACAAAGTATATCCAAGTAGTTCATGAGCAAATGCTCTCCTGTGGATATGTAATAGTAATTGCAAAGCTTATTTTTCTGCTCCCTGTGGCATTGATTGTGTGAAAATAAATGTTGAGTACTATGAAGCAATTAATCCTTAACCCTCCTGGGAGTTTGGAAGGTAATTATTACTATCTTTAGCTTACAGAGTGAGGTGAGCAACAGGAGCTGGATAATTTGCCCTTGCCCCAGAGACCAAGGACAAGATTGTAAACTGCTTGTATCAAGCAGATCATTTTAATTGGGATATTCTGCTCATGCTCTTCAGATGTTTCACGTTCTGCTCTGATGTGTCCACCTCTGCTACTCCCATGGCTTTATGAGGCTGTCATTGGATAGATGGAGATTTCTAGGAGATCTTCTCCACTGGGTAACTGTTAGGAACAGTTGGGGACAGAAAGGGAAAAAGGTTTGAGCTTTTAACCCTGTTGGATGGTAGTCAACTCGCTTTAGGTTTCTCCTAGGGCCACAGTACTATCTTCACACAAGGCTACACCCCACTGAACTGTGCTGCTGTGCTAGCCAGGTGGCTAGTTCAGAATTCTCTGTCTCTCACACAGACATTAGGTTTGTTGAATCTCTTTTGAGGTTTCATTGACTTGGGGTTCCATTCACCTCCTAGATATAAGTCGAAGCAGGTGGAGCTCATCATTCATTGCAAGAGGGAAGGAGACTTCCAATGCTCCCTTGCTCTCACAGCTCTGACCTGAACCATTTGCAATGCTCTAGAAGGTTGGCCTCTCTGCCAGGAATAACATTTCTCCTCCTGGGGTGAAAGGCTTGCCTTTAAGGAACCTTTGTGGATGACATCTATTTATGCAGCAAGGGGCTGATGCCTGGAGAGAACTCAAAGCAGATGGTAAGTGGAGGAAAGATTCTTTACAGAGGAATTATTTAGAACTAAGATCACACTTAAGGTAGGAGAATGGAGAGTACATGTTCTCAAAAAACGAAGCCTTTCCTGGTGGTGGAACTCGGTCATGGCAAGTGATGTTTGTTGTATTTGTGCATAAACTAACTGTAGTGTTATTTTTAAATCCTCTGTCTTAATCAAAGCTTGCAATATTTCTCTGTGTCCTTAATAGTCTCATTTACTGACATCCTAAGGATTACATCTTCTGCTCTATACACAAAAAAGTGAATCCCAGTGACATGTTGAAGAACTTAATAAACATTTATACAACAGATTAGAGGATTTAACTGCACCTGTGCTTGTGCCCATAGTGCTTCCAACCAAAGTGTGGTTTATACCACTCAAAACTCATAACGTTTAAAATGAAAACAGGCTGTTTGTATATTCTTCAATCAGGAAAAAAAAAAAAAAAAAAAAAAAAAAAAGAAGAAAATGAAAAGAAAAAAAAAGGAGAACAGACCAGGAAACAATGTTATACCTTATAACCTATCACACCGACAGTACTGCCTCACTGAGCAGGAGCCTATCTTCTTTATCTTGCATTTTACTGATTATATAATAATACTTGGGAGAATAAAACCTTTTTCTTCAATGTTAGTACAGTACAGTGTAATCCTGACCCACAACTGGAGGCTGCAGGCACTAACAAAATACAGATATTAATAATTGTTAATAACCTCATAGTGCAGTACCATTTTAGTAAAAGGTTGAGTATGATCTATATTCAGAGGATTAGACCTCCAGATGGTAAAAAACCTAAGAAAATCCCATGGATATGATATGGTATGAAATTATATGATACGTCTGATTTACACCAGCTGAAAATCTGGCTCTTCCCAGTATTTTTGGCTTGTGCAATTGCTCTATTAAAACCATCAAATCAAATGTGGCTTTCCTACATTCAGTCTCATCACTCATTCACTGAAATGAGTTAGTTAGTGTTTCAGTTGTTTTAACTTCTCTGATCTTCATAGTTATATGTAAACTATAAAAGGGGCTCACGATATATATTTTATGGACCATTCATAAAGCTGACAACTGTATACAAATACATTAGACAGGTTGTTTCAGTTTTGGCACCTTGTTTATCTTTCTTTGCTTTTGAAAGCTTCTTCACCATAACATAATATCTCCCTGTACATGCATGAATTATTTTTTTTATTGAAGTCCCATGGCCTTGACTTTATAATTTGGGCAGAGTAATTTGCATTGTGAATGGTGAGGACAGAGATAAGTCAGTTTCGGTCAGGTGTTTGGAGCCCTAGCTGCACTGAATCACACCTCATCAGCTGTTCATATCTGCCAAGAAAATAATTCAGCAAAAATGTTTTAGAGATATAGGCTGACTTCAAGTGCTGACTGTAGCTGTGTACCTACAAACACCTATATTTCACTCTTGTCATATGAAATCCCTTTAATCAATAGAGATGTAGTCAATGTAGTCAATAGAGTCCAGAGCACAAGTCACTTCAGCCCAAAGAATGCAAGATAGATTAGACAGAATGTGCTCAGGTGGCAATATTTAAATTCCAAGCATCCAGAATTAAATAAACTGCATCCATTCACTAAGCTTAGAAGGGTCTGATAAAGCCCATACTCATGTAGGTCTCAGATCATCATATTTCACTCAGCTGCCCCGTCCTGAGCTCATCTTCCTTGAAAGGCATCCAGCCATCCTGCAAAAACAGAGAGAGATGGAGAACATTAAACTGAGTCGAGTTTTTTTTTTTTTATCATTAATCACCTCCATTAATTTGAGGAGGTGGGAGGTCCCATTCCTCCTTCAAATTATCCTGCTTTCAGCTAACAGCCATTGCCTTATGCTACCCTCTTTTTTTTTTATTTTTCTAATGAAGTGTCATTTAGTACCCAACATCTTCTCATGAAGCTGCCTAAATTTAAATAACTCACCTGCCAAGTTTCATTAATAAATTGGAGAATGAAATATTTCACATTTTCCATTCCTGGTGTTGCTCTGTGGAGTGCATGTTGCTCTCAATTAAGGAAGGTATTGAGATTTCTCTTTTTGCAATTAAAGACTTGGAAAGTAACTTTGTCTAAGTGTCCCAGCAGGTTTACAGACAAGATGTCCTACTGAAGTTCTTCAGTTGGTCATAGCTGTGAACACCTGTACTTCTTGGCAGAAATGGGTGCACAGATTAACAAAACTTAATTTTGAAAATTAAGGCTTGTAAATTCATTTATTCATTATGACATTGAAGTGTGAGATTGCACTGGATAAATATTTGGACGAAATAGAGAGCTCTCTCTGCATAGCAGCAGAGAGAGATGCGGGTTAAACTGGCTCAAGGCCTGGTCCAATGCACGAATAATAAATTAGGGGAGACCTACAAAAAGAAATCCAGGGGGACAGTTGGAATAAAAAACAAAAAACTACCTTAGACACCAAACCTGAAAATATTTCTCTACTATTTGATAAAAAAGGAGACTTAAACCACAGGAAACCAGAAACTGTTTATGCTACATTTTGCAAATAATGAAGTCTTGTAGGTGGATGTAATTGTTGTGTTTACAAAACAAAACAGTAAATGTTTTTTTGTCTCTAATCCCAATGCAAAGAATACATGTAAAAGTATTTCACAATTTGTTTACGGAATGTGATGCTATTACTTTACTTAAAGTAAGTCACAAAGTGGAAAGCAGAACAGATGCACTGTATTGTGTTTGGAGAGAAATCTAAATGGGGAACATAACCCCAAGGGCACAGAACAGCAATTCCAGCCTTCAGCAAACTGCTGCATGAATCAGCTTTTAAATATTGTCTTTCTAGAGACTACTGTTAATAGTCTTTGTATTTCTAATTGCCAGGGGCAGAGAAGAAAAAAAAATGCAGAGGAAACTCTCCATTTGGTTTTATTTACTACTATTAGTCTTCACCAAAATTTTGTATATTCATATGTTATCCAAGCAATATACAGAAAGATAAGCCATTTTATGATGGATACCTCAGCTCACTTGTTAATTTCCTTTAAGAAGAGGGTTAAATAATGAAAATTAGGTAAGGCAGCCACAGAAAAGATGCACTACCCCAAGACAGTGATGACTGAAATAATTTTGTTGCTACTGATGTGAAGAGGAATTAGATCTTGAATTGTTTCTTGTATTGTTCATGACTCAGATGAGAAAATAAATGCCTCCTAATCTGCTACAACAATCTATTAGTAAAGAGTCTGTTCAACATCAAACAGCTACTACCCTCCCAGCCTCACAGCAGAGTCCTGAAGTGTTGTAAAATCTTTTGCAGAGATGTGTTGAATGGAGACACAATGGGACGGATATCAACCTCCCAGCAGCACAGCTAAACGGCAGCTGGACTTTGATGGAAAGTGAAGCTAATGAGCAACATCTCCCACAACATCTCCCACAACATGGGATTTACACAGAGGCAGACTCAAAATGGAATAATCCTTTGGGGGAATATACATCTTGGTATTGTAATACATCAGTAAGTCAATGTAATACTCCTGTCCCCACCTACCTAAAGCAAAAAATAAAGGTTTTTTTGCTTTAGGATAAAGGATGACCATCACTTTCCATGGTTTAAACCATGACCATCACTATGTCACTCTAAAACCACGGTGTACCCATCTTTTGAATCTTTCTGGCTTCCATCCTTGTCCCAGAGAGAAGACACGGGGTCAAGAACAGGTACAGAAGAAGGCAAAAAGGATGTCAGGATGTCAAAGGTATGGCATGGTCTCCAGACCAGAGAGCATGAGGATTTTCAGGCTACAAAAGAGTGAGTGATCCGAAATCTTAAGCCACATGGGGAAAGGAAAGCATGGTCACTGGAAGTGTGAGATTCAGAAGAATGGGCTGAAATGAGCAGGAGACAAGCTCAAATCAAACACAAGGACAAGCACCATGGATTTTACTTGATGCCTACAGGACATGGGGTTACCTAGACCTCCATCCAGCATAGTCCATGGGGCAAAATGCCCCATTCAAAAGTGGGTGAGACTTTCCCTCTAAAATCACACGTCACAAAACCTTCAAATTCATTCTCTGTAAAGAAACTAAAGAGCAACATCTGCCAAAACCTTCACCTCTTCCACCACCCAGGGAAAACTGTCCTTAACAGGCTACTGAAGCATTCAGGCTGCATGAATAAATGAAATAAGCAAAGATAAAGTGGCTATTATTATCTGCAAGATGCAGTGACCAGTTAATTGGCCATTCCCCTGTCATTTTATGATCCAAACTGAGCTTTATATAGCTTTGTTGCATGTTCTAATCATTCTACAACTAATTGATGTAATTAACATCTTGTCCCTCTTTTTAAACTGGCAATTAGAAGCCACCATCAGGCCTACAATGAGAAACAAGAGACAGGACTGGGTTTTTTCACATCAAATGCAAAAGAAAAGGGGGAAAAAAAAAAAGTCCTCCAGATACTCACAAAAACACAAGTCTTTCCATAAAGGGAGAAAAAAAGATACTAAACTGGTTTTTCTCATTCTTTGCACTTTATCTTTAAAAAGTGAATGCTTAAGCAATTTGTTAAAGAAAGTTAGAGACTGGCTGTAACTTAAGCCCTTTCCCTAAAAAATGGCAAGTTTCCTGGTCGTGTCAGTAAATTGAACAGCCTGGAATTAGGGAGCTGTCTCCAGGGGCTCCCAAATATGAGGATTTTGTTTTCTCTCCTTGGCAGGTGGTTTAAAAGACAACAAATCTGTCCATCTGTTTAAGCCAGAAAATCTAGCAGGATTGGAGAGAAAAGAACAGCGAGGAGGATATTATTTCTTATAGTTATCTTTATTTATGGGAATCGTTTGGGTTTTCACACAAGCTTTCACACCTGTGGCTTTCTCTTATGTTGAAAAAAGCATTGCCTTTAATATGAAGTGAAATGTTGCACATTGTGCTGGAGAGGGGAGGGATTGCTGCCCTTGCATCAAAAAAGCAGGTCAAGCTGGTCATGAGCTGTTCTTCCCAAATGAGAAATCCAGAAATGTCATGTCACTGACCTGCACCTCGGAACTTTTCTCTTCTTCTGGGGAGAAGGGTAGAGCGAAGACAGAGAGATTTACTGAATCGGGTAGGGATTTGCAAACTTTGGTCCATCTAACCCCTTCCAACAAAGCAGCTTTCAGAAGAAGCCAAATGCCCCAACCAGCCATTCCTCTCCTCTCCCAGCAGTGCTGGGTCACTTGCCCAGCAGAACCCAATCCACTTGTAATGCTCAGGGCAATACTGGGACATCTCCTGTGCCTCTAACTACTATCCCTACTAATGGGATCACTTCCCACCACCCTCTCAGGGTCAAACCCAGAAGGGAGCCCCAGGCACTGCTGCAGAGGTGAGATGCTTTTGCATCTCTGTGACTCTGCAAACTTCTCGCTCTGGAGCTGGAGGAATCCCATAGTGTCCACATGGGCTAATGGGTGAAAATGGAAAAATCAGGCTTTGCTGTTTTCCTCAGCCATGGTTTCTTTCCAGTCCATTGCAATGATGTAAAAATAAATAAATAAATAAATAAATAAAGGGCGGGATATAAAGTATATTAAAGAAAGATGAAAAAAAATTAACAAAGGAAGTAAGAAGAAAATGAAAGAAAAAGGGAAAATAAAAAAGCGGAAGGGGGAAGAAAAAAAGGGAGGGGAAGGGTAGAAAGGTGAAAACGGTGGACAAGTGGTAAAAAGGGACAACTGGTGAAAACAAGGGAATAGAAGGAAATGGGAAAAAAAAAAGAAAAAATGGAGAAAGGGATGCAACGGGAAAAGAAAAAAAGAAAGATGGGGAAAGATACAAGGGGAAAAGAAAAAAGAAACATGGGAAAGGGAAAGAAAGGGGAGGAGAGAAGGAGAGAAAGAAAGAAAAGAGGAAAGCTGTGAAAATGAAAAATAAGAAATATGAGAGAAAGGTGGAAGAAAGAGGGAAGAGAGAAAAAGAGGAAAATCCAAATAAAAAGAATGAAAGAATAGGCAAAAAAAAGAAGAAGAAACGAAAAGGGAGCAAATTGGGGAGGGGGGGAAGGGGGGGGAAAGCTCGGGGAAATAAGTAAAAACAGAAGAAAGCAAAGGAGGAAGAGGCAAAAGAAAGGCAAATGAATAAATGGGAAAAGAAGAAGGGGTAAAAGGAAATGGGGGGGGGGAATGGGAGGGAAATGGAGGGGGGGAGGAGGAGAGGGAGGGAAAGAGAGAAGACGGGGGGCAGGGGACGGAAGGAGGGACGCCCCGGGACGCGCAGCCTCCCCGCAGGCCCGGCGGCACCTGGGGCGGGAGGCGGGAGGGAGGCGGTGCCGTCCCGCCCCGCGCAGGGAGGAGGCCGGGGGCGGTGGCGCGGCCGGCTCCGGCGGTGCGGTTCGGTGCGGAGTGGAGTGGAGTGGAGTAGAATAGGGGCCGGTGGTGTCGCCTCCCCCCTACCTCCTTCCTTCCTTCCTTCCCTCCCTCCCTTCCTCTATCCTTGGATGCGCTCAGGCCGGTGCCGGGAGCGGAGCTCCGCGCTGCCCGCAGCCGCCTCCGCAGCAGCACGGGGAGTTCGGGGTGCGGAGTGTCCTCTGCCCCGGCGCTGGCAGCATGGAGTACGCGGTCCTGGGTGTCGTGGTGCCTTTGCTGGGCTGCCTCCTCTCCTCGGTGAGTGCTCCCGGCGAGACGGTGCGGGGCTGAGCCCCGCGCCCGCGGTGCCGGGTCTCCCCGCGGCGCCCGCTCCCTTCCATTTATCGGTTTAGCCTCGGGCAAACTTTGGGCAACTTTGAGAGCGCTGTTGGTTGAAGGCAGGTGTGTACCTTGCTTGGGCTTTCTTTTCCCCCCCCGATGATACAGAGGATACCTTGAGTGTCTGTTTGTCGGAGGTGGGGTTCCTCTCTGAGAGCGAGAGGATCTCTTGAGTCTGGAGGAATTGACTTTTGGGGTTTTAATGCTCTATTTCGGGAGCGGTGCTTGGTTTCGTTGTCATTTCAGGTTTGCAGAAGGGCTTTCGGTTTGCTTTGGTTTCTGCCCGGGAGCTTGATTGTTTTGTGTAAAGCTCCCCCCTTCCCCTCCCTCCCCCCCCCCCCCCCCCCCCCCCCCAAAAAAAAAACCAACAAACCAAAACAAACAATAAAATAAAAGTAGGGATAACGGGATGAAATTTCCCAGCTGCAATTCAGCAACAGGGCAGGGGGCTCTCGGCCGGGACCTTCCCCTGGTTGAAGAGCGGTCACACATGAGAAGTTCAGCAAAGTGCTTCTCCCTGATGCTAAAACCTCACGTGGATGCAGCGTTTGAGGAAAGAGCAGAAGCTGGGAGCAAAGGATGAGTTCTCTGGCTGCTCCTTTCCTTCTGCTTGTAATTTCCACGCCTGCAGGTCCCCGATTGGGGCAGCGTTTCCTCCCCGGCTGTGGACGGCTTGTAGCGCAGCGTAGAATTAGCAAACGGGATTGTTTCTCCTGGTGATGTGTCTGTGCACAAACACACACACACACGTGTGCACGCAAAAGCTAATTCTCTGTGCAAACACAAGCTTCTGCACGTTTCACTGAAGCTTTACTCTTCTGTCTTCTTTCCTTACACCGTATGATTTCTGTTGAGACCTCTCATTTTTATTCAGCAGGTTGGGGTGGGGGGAAAATTGGCTGCTGCCTGGGGTTGAGTTTCCCTCTTTTAATCTTCTCCTGTGCTTGTTTCCTCTCTTTGAAAGGTCAGAGAGCCTCACCAGCATCCTGTTGGGTTGGGTAAGGTTGCCCATAGGAGCTAGGTTTCACCATTGGTACTTGGTTGCAAGTAGCTTCTGCTCGGCTGGAGAAAGTGATTCTTGCAAAGCCACTCCAATCCCCAGCAAGCAGAATCAGATTAACCAAGCTGAGCCTCAGAGGGTGGAAGGTAACCCAAATTTGGCGCTGCATCACTCATCTTTCCTTTCCTTTCCTCTCCTCTCTGTCCCTTGAGACAAAAGGCCTTATTTCAAATTTTTTTTTGGCTGTCGCCATAAGCCACCCAAGCTATCTGCATCGCCAAAAACTTTCTTTGAGGAAGAACAGGCTGGGAAAATGGTTTAAAGTATTTTATTTTTTTAAAAAAAAATGACCAGGCAATTAGTTCTTGGAATTCTACAGATTTTGCTTTAGGGAAGATCCAAAATAGCTCATGTCCGGGGCTGGAGCTGGGGAAATGAGAAAGGGGCAGCGCTCCCGTCTGTTGCTGGAGCTGCTCCAACTCTCACTTCCACTGAAGCCCATGGCAAAAATCCCATTTCTTTAAATATTGTTGGCATGAAGAGGTCCTCTGGGGCCAGATCCTGGAGGGAGTTAACTCATGTAGCCTACTGAAGTTCCACATACAAACTGTGGCAGGATTGGATCTTTAAGCTGGCACCCTTACATTGAGTGTTGCTATCAATAAGCCCAAACCCCTCAAGCTTTGGGACAACAGCAAGGCACAGCCTGGGTGTAATCCTGTACTGGTTCCTTTTCAACCCTTTTATTATCATGTGGTTTTGTACTTTCTCACTTCCTCACCCTTGGTTTCGTGGAACTCTTGGTTGCTTTCTCGTTCTTTCATTCTGTTAATGTTCCTGGGACTCGGTTCATACTAGTGGGTTAAAGAGATTCACATGTTCCTTATCAGTGCTGATCTGCAAGGTGACTAATACCTCAATGCTAGAGAAAATCCCTGCTGGTTTTGTTTTTCAGTTTATACCTAGAATTCGGTGCTCGTTTTTAAAGCTAAAGTAACTCTGGGAGGGTTAACAACCTGGTTCTGGGACCTATGATGGCTCAGCAGAGGGGTTTGGTTTTTTTCTTATAATTTATGGTGATAATTTTTATTGGTATGTCCTTGGAAAAACATTGAGCGAGAACAATCGGCTGATAGAGAAATTCAGTGCTATAAAACTCTTGCAGCCATGTGGTTTCTAATTGCTGTTATAAACTTTCACCTCGGCCTCTTGTGATCTACAAATGTGGAAAAAAAGGGAATTGGGCAAATCTCATTTGCTGTCGTTCATCAGCCCATGCTCACCAGAGACCTGCCTCCCGCCGTGCTCGGCTTCTAACATTTTGAAGAAAAGTGCTGAAGGTGGTGGTGGAGGGGGCATGGTGTAAATCCAGAATAATCCCTTTTAGGTGGTAGTGGGTCAGTTCAACTTTTCAAGGGTGTAACTAAGATAATCTGGGCTGGAGAGGTACAAGTTGGACTTTTTTTTTTTTTTTTTTTCTTTTCAGTGTGTATCTCATAAATGAGTTGTGGAGAATTCGAGGCAGTTGGTGCATTCCTTCAGACTGAAGCTTGTTGAATTAGCTAAATCTGTGTAATTTGTGCTTGCCTTCAGAGTTTTATTCTGTCCCAGCCATGAAGTAGAGGCATGGCGGAAAGGAATAAAACACTCAGATTGGATCCTTCAGCTGTATCTGCATCTCTTTCACCCTGTCATTGACTGAGAATTTGAGAAGTGACATGAAATATGTTTAAAAAATTAAATAATCGATGTTTTTGGCAAAGAGGCAAGGTATTCGTGGAAATCCTTTAGCCTTACTCCTGTATCCAACACAAAGATCTTTTAGCAATGACAACTTGTGTTTAACAAAGGCCTTGTCACAAAACCTCAAGACGTTACTGAGTGTACAATTTATTAAATTTATTCATCTATAAACGCATGACTGATTTTATTTAAAGCTATCCAGGAGAACCAGTTGCCCAACCCCGTATCTGGGTAGCTCTGAAAGTCTCATTGCCTCTCTGTAATGCTGAAAGTTTTCAGACTACGTGTTTTCAGCAGTGCGTGTATTTTAGAAACTCTTATTTAGGGCATAACAAGGCGAAAGAGCAAAATAGGCAAAAAAACCCCCCAGTATCTGAGGGAAAAAAAATCCTATGTGGACTATTTAGACTGTTTCCAACAGTGTATTTCTCAAGCCCACCAGCATGTCAGCAGGGGGATTCACACCATAATTATCACACCCTCCCTGCAGAGCTCTGTCTCCAGTGGGAGAACTCAGAGAACCAGACAGGAAGGGGAACTGTGGCATATCTTAAAAGCGTGTGAGTCCACCAGGGTGATGTGTTTGGTTTTATTTTTTTTTAAAAAAAGGGATAGTTGCCAAATTTCCAGCATCAGGAGCCAGGTGGGACCATGGACAGAGGAAGCTGCTTGGCTTTTGAATTTGGGTGTGGATGTATATGTTATTTCTTCCCCCCCCCCTTTTTTTTTTCTTTACATTGCTTCAAATATATTCTGCTTCAAACTCCTTCCCGCTGTAACATCAGCAGTGGTGTGACAGCCAGAGGGCTGCACCAGATAAAAATGCAAAGTAGGGGTGTCCTGGTTTCTGTGATGAGTCCATCCAGTGCTGACTTGCGAGGCTGCTGGTACATTTTGTTCTTGTTTTCATCGTTTGGGAGAAGCATGGCTTTTTGGAGTTCTATTTGTCTCTTCTCTACTTATCTGAGGAGGAGCCACAATAGCTAGAGGATGCAAAGCAGGGTGGTGTTCTGTATATTTTGCAAATGAGCAACTGGGGCACAAGTAAGTGATGGGACCAATGTCGTGAAGAGATCTTTCAGCTCTCCTGAGGCACTGGCTTCAAGACTGTCTTGGAAATGGCAAATACACAGTTTCTATTATTTTTCAGGGAAAAAAAATAATAATACAGCTTTGTCCTTTCATTTTCACCAGATGTCTTCAGCAGAAAATAGTGGAAAAACTGGTATCTTGTGGAAATCAATCTTCCACTTGCCACAGCATACACTCACTTAAAGCCTGGTAGGATGGGAAGTTACATGGTATTTGGGCAACCTTGCAGACAGGAATCTTTGGAGATGGAGAAGCAAGGGAAGAACGACAGGAAGAATATTTTCCTGTTCAGCATCAAGTGTCCCATTTATTGGCAGTCTGAGGAAGGGCACCAGACGCTCTGTAGATCAATGAGAGCCAAGATGAGGTGATTATTTATTTTTTTTTTAAGTGAGACCTGAGCGCACTTGGAGGAGATTTGTCACACTTGGCATGGCATCTGTGGTTCAAATTCAGGAAAGGAGTCAAATTATCTTTGTGGAATAAAAACTGTGACTCAAGTTCTGGTGAGGAGAAGGACTTCTCTTGGTTCTGTGAACATGGTGGGTCACATCCTGCCCTCAGACCAAGTCAGCACAAGTGTATGAGTGTCATTGCACTGCTGCAAATGGGATCTCTGCTGCATCATGCTGGTTCAGTGGAAATGGATATGTGGTTTTCCAATGCCCCAGCAAGGTTGTGTGATTAAATATAGCTACATTCCCTTGTCTCATCACCTTTCTCTCTTCTGTATCAGAAAGAAGAAGAAAATCCTTTGTTAAAACCAAAATCCAATAAATGCAGCTAAAACCAATCCCTAGTCATGGGCCAAAAACATAGATAAAATGGGTCAGGGATGCCTGGAGGCCCCAGAGCAAGAAGGGTTGGAGTTCTGGACCAGTGGGTGGGATGGAGAGCATGGATGGACAGACACACAAGCAGGTTAAAAGCTCCTTCTCCTTCTGTGAGTCTTGCTGAGTCTTCCTGTGCTGTGGTACTGATTTGTCATCCTGCCACATGCAGGTGGGCAGTGTTTCCCTCAGTGAGTGCTGAGCACTTGCTATTTCACTGCTCCCTCAGTTCCATGATGTTTTCCAGAAGACATGAGCTCTCACAGCTTCATTTTGAGGGAAGGGAACCGAGCCCAGAAGGGAGATGTCTTTACCTCTGAAAATGAGATCCCAGAGAACTGCAGTAAAGAAAAATCAAGCCATTGGTTTTGAGGTATGAGAGAGGCAAGGAAGTGATGCCAGCCATCAAACTGGCCTCCACCCAGAGCTAGCATGGCTAATGCTGTGGTAGAGAAGGTCCCGTGTGTGGCTGGGGAAGTCTGTTCGCCAGCTGAGCAGTCTTCTTGTCACCATTCCCTTTTGGAGCAACCTGCAGCTTGCTTGGCTTCATGCCTGACCACCAGGGATTTCTCTGGGATGATTCATTTGTCTGGGCACAAGCTTCACCTTTCACATTACAAGACCCATAAGGCAGGGAGAGTTCATTCATTAGTACTCAGGAAGTGCTTCTTGAGAAGATGGGCTCCCTGAAGCCACTGTTTGATGGAACGTTATACAGCCCTTTTATTTGTGAATGGGGTGATAACAGATTTCTTAAGCACCGTGTTTTTAGAAAACCTAAAGGCTTCTGGAGATGTAAATAAAAATGCCAAGTTTCTTTCTGATAAGGCTGTTGTTAATGAAGTACTGAGATTTTCTGTCCTGAAATTTCAGCTTTATTAGAAGCATCTACCGGCTATTAGCTTTGCTACAAATCACTCTTAAACTGCTTAGCCTCATGCATAAACCCTAATGAGGGAAGAGCTATAATAGCAAGAGCACTTATGTTTAATAATTGCCAATCTGCACAAATATAAATAGCCCATGTGAACATGGCTTGACCCGCTGGAAGCGAGCAGGTAAGGTTAAGAGGAGGAAGCAGGTGTGATATTTCTTTGCTGTTAATGGTCCTTGCCTCTGATATTCTTTCCCCCTCCTTGCTCATCCATCAGCCGTGAGGATGCGAGGCAGATACGGTGCCCTGAAGTCAGTGCAGAGCCCCGGTATGAAGTTATTAACTTAGGTGATATCAGAACTCAGTCCATTAGTTTTTAGGTGGTTGGTTTGTAAAGTGAATTTGGGGACATTTTTGTGTGAAGGTCTATGTGTTGTGGGTTGCTTAAGGCTGGAAAATGTGCATTAGTGCCGCTTTACTGGCGGTTTATTGTGCCAGATTTTATCTACAGCACTCACTTTTATAAATATATATATATATAGTGTTTCCAGGACTTAAAGATCTATTTTGGCTTTTGAGCTGTACATAAATTTTAGAGACCCTGATGTACTTTACATTAACAAAGTCACTTTTCCAGTCAACTGAAACAGTGTTTGGTAACAGCCTTAAACTCCACCATTAGTCACATTAGGTAGATTTCTCACCCCCAGGCACTCACTAACCATTCATTTCACTGTTTGTGCTGCTGGGAGGTGGAGACTTACACTTCTGTCATTTGCATTTAAATTCAAGTCTTAGAACTGGATTTAGATTATTTTCTAATTTGAAACAAAATTGGGATTTTTTTCTGATTCATTTCACTACTGGGCTGACTCTGCTGGGTGTTGCACCTTGGCTTCATTGATTTGCATTGATTTAAAGTCAAGAAGAGACCAAAGAAACTGCATATGGAGACCCCAACTCCATTGGCTGAGCTGTATGATCTCCATGATCCCCTTCTTGCTTTTGCTGTGGGATCAGGGACGCTTCTGCTCCTGATGGTTGAAACCGAGTATGAGCTCCCTGGTTTTTTTAATCTTCATCCCTGTGAAATTGCACCTCATCAAGAGGGGGGGGGGGGGGGGGGGGGGGGGGGAATAATGTATTTAAATACAATTCTTGTCTGGAGGGGAAAATATCAATACTTTGTGTCTCCTTTGTAAAGTTGAAATCTATTGAGTGTCTTTTAAAAATAGGTCTCTTTGGTGCTCCAACCTTGATTCTGTGTTTAACAGATGTTTCAATTAATACCTGGTGATCTGTAACATCACAACCAACATCTGAGTAGCGAGTTGTCTCCAGGGCCCTCGTAAATGTCATTGTCTATCACAGCTAATCAGTCCGGGAACTTCCTTGCAGGTGACCTCGGGGTGGGATTCACCGTGCAGACTAGGACACCTACGTTTCAGCGTTTGTGTGTAGGTGTCTACGTGTGACCCAGATGTTCTGAGCTCCCGCTGTGGCCAGTGGTGTCATCAGCTTCATGTCAGCTGCCTGCTCTCAGGCTATGTAAGATGCAGGGAAAGATCCCCTTGTCCCACACCATCCCCTTCTGGAGAGCAAAGCCCCTGTAGATGCTGTGTTATCTACCTGCCACACGTGGATGCTATTAACGTGGAAAATAAAGTTATCTAAAATGGCACCACATGCACTTTTTGGAACCCTCATTGACTACAGTGGCAGTTCAGTAACCCTAGGTAGACCCCTACATTTAGAGATCTTAAGGTACAAGCTGAATCCCCTCACCAGGTTTCTCGTGTATTTTATAAGAATGAAAAAAAAGACGAAAACCTGCTCATGCTGAGCTTTTCCCTGCAGCCTGCTTTATTCATTACTGAAAAGCAGCTTTGATTTCATCTTTCCCGAGTGGCCAAACTACTGCAGATGGAACTTTAAGGATGGTATCCCTTTGCAAGGCAAAAAAAAAAGGACCCAAAATTAAATATATTGAATGTGATACCCACACCCCTATAAAAGAAAAAAAAAATATAACAACTCTGTCCAGTTGCAACAAAATGAAAAGCTGCTTCAACACTTTTATCACTGTTTTTATGCACTCAGCTCAGGAACAGACAGAGCCCAAATCCTGCTGGAGATTATACCTGTCCCACCTTTATTCTGCCGTAGCCAAATCCCACTCTTATTTTTACTGAATGCAGTGATTATTTTTTATGGCTTCTTTCCCATTACAAACCCTTAGCTGTGTATCAGGGGAAGGGTTTTGAAGTTCCTAACTTCCTAACTAGAACCTGTAGAAAATTCATCCCATTCATGGCTGCGTGGGACGTGTACTTGGGGGGTTTTGTTTGGTTTTTTGTTGTGGTCGTTTTTTTAAGTCGCCTTCCACAGCCCTCAGGATTTTGCTCAGTGGAGATCAAACCCCACTGCCCTGGCAGATGTGCTTTCTTGCAGAGGGAAGGAGCAAGTGAGATATTCCCTGGGACCATTCAGCCCTTGCTGGAAGGAAAACCACTCAGCTGTGGAGCTGCAGCAGCGCTGGCTGATGTGGTCGCACGTGTTCTGCTAAAGCCACTCCATCCTCCTCGCCATCAGTCTTGAGCTGTGCCCAGTATTTCTTGGCTGGTTTTCCCCCTGTAATTTTGGGGTAGCAATTTAGGATAATTCGGCAAGGAATGCAAAGAGACGTGGCTGTTTTCTTCCCTTTGCTGGGTCCTGCCATGTGCTGGAAGCTTTATAGTGATGGAGCTCCCTCCTCTACCAGCCCGGAGCTGCTGGGGACTCCTTTGGAACTCTCTTCCTAGGGAGGTCACAGGGCTCTCCTGTTGCCCTGGGGTCATTTCAAAGCAGAGTGCAAGGGTGAAAGAGCCTGCATTGAAATGATCCACTTTTTTCCTGCAACATCTGCACCCATTTGTTGGCTTATTTTTTATTTTCACCCTGGCTTTTAAGCATAATTAGGCTTTTCCAGCTTTTTTCCATGATAGAACCAAGTTTTATTTTTGCTTGACATACTCAAAGGGAGAGAAAAATTCTGCTGCTGAGATGGTTCCCAGCTTCACAGGGCTCCGAAAGGAGGCCAAACACTATGTGAAGAATTACTGACGTGCTCAAGTGTTGTCTGCTAGGCTGCTTGCATTTTCATTTCTTTTTTTTTTTTTTTGGGTGGGGGGGGGGGGGGAATGTCATTAAACACGACTGTAGAGCGGTGTGGGTCCCAGCTATCCTGTACACTTAATTCCAGTGCTGCAATGATTCTTTTCA
>BJBW01009905.1:6529-37885 GCA_004320125.1 Scolopax mira
ACAAGAAAGAACTGGAAGTTGTTTTGAAAAGACTCGCTAGGATAAAATTATTCAATGGAGGCCCACAGCTGCAGGCTGTCATGTGTGTTAAGCCATTATATTCTCATAATGACATCTGTGAACGCTGAATTAGGCTGTAATCAGACTTTACACAGCATAAGGACTGTAGCTCTAAAGTGATTTCGACATCAGAAATGGCATTGCAGTACCTCACTTAAAAACACCCACCCCGAAAGCAGGGTGCCCAGCTTTGTATTAAGCAGAGGGACAGTAAGTTCGGCATCAAAGCAGGCTTTGGCAAGGAGAAAGACAGGCACAGCAGGAGACTTTGCTAACAAAAGAAGGATTAAGCACATGTTGAATTCTGCTCTCTGGAGCTTCAGCACCTCGCCCTCGGCTTTTCCTTGGACCAAAGGCCTGGAAACCTTTCCTAGAAGTTTTGATCGATGTTTTTTCTCCTAAAGGGAGCAAGGCAGGGAGAAAGGGATAAAAGCAGGATGGATTTTTAAATAGCAAGCATCCAACACCCTTTCATTAAGCATGGGCCAAAATTAAGGAAGGCATGGGTTAGGTGATGCAGGACTGAGACACGATTCAATTTCTTCTTCCTCAGATTTAAAACAACACTTCGAACTTCCCAAGACTACTTTCGGCCAACAGATTTCTGATGGGAAAGCAAGAGAGGAAGCAACACTTCTCCTGTGACCCAGAGCCATCATACAAAATAATTCATTTCTGTCCACAATTCTGCCGAGTTACTGTAAAAGCAGAACCAAAGCTCTCCTCTTCCCAGGCATCACTTTCCTGCCTCTCCCACCACCCCCCCCAGTCCCCAGAAGTGACAACCTCCTAGAGTCAAGCCCAGGCTGTGAATGGCTCATAAACTCACAGGGGATCCCTCTTAACTTATGCCAAACAGCCCAAGCATTTAGCCGACCCTAAATCTTTAAGTATGTATGTATTGATCAAAACTATTTTAAGGCTGCTGTCTCAGCCAAATGACAACAGCTGTGACACCAATACACAAGACAGGAAAGCTAGTGTCACAAGTTGACTGGGCATGATAAAGTGAAATATGGCCAAGAACAGAAAAAGAGTAATAGTTCTTCTCTATGTATGAAAATATTATTTTGCTTTCTGTATTTGTATGCATCTCTTGTAATCTAACAGAAACTCCAGAAGACAGTTTTGCTACGTGTTTGGTGCCTATTAGTGAGCAAGAGAGTGCCAGGCTCCATTTCACTCATCTATTACGTTTAAGTGCTTGAAGGACTGTGCCTGCAACCAGTAACTTTCCATGGAGCCCAGTGCAGTTCAAAGCAGGTCACGGTCAGCCAAGATATGACTCATGCACATCTTAAACATCTGAAATGTAAAAGTCATTCCTTCCCCTTACCTGCTCTGCTATTGTTCTACTAAAATAAAACAAACATTTTTCACCTCATGTTTAAATTCAAGTCTGCAGTCTGACTCACCTGAAAAAAAATGTCACAAATTGCATTATAGCAGAACATCTTATGATGGAAACCCTCACGGAGGGTTTTATTAAAATATCACAAAAGGAATAGTCTTCCTAAAGTATCTCCTGGCATTGATGAAATAACTCTATCCCTGCAATACAATTCTGGAGATGCATTCAAAAACCCTTTTTAAAAAACAGATAATTCCTTTAAAATATGCACATTCCTAATGTAATTTATGTATAAAACCTTACTGGTTTCATTCCTGTTAAATGCCATAGGACTCTCCATAATGGAATTAATTTCAGAAGAAAAAATACCATTTAAATTCATTTAATCCCATGAATTAATAAAACCATTTTCTGACCTACATTATAAAGGACAGGGCTAGTATAAAATGAAAATACAACTACCCTGAGATTTTTTAACTCATTTGTAAATTCTATGGCTACTTTAATTAGACCTACAGTATTAGACATGAAGTTCAACTCAGACCTACGTCTTTTCATTCACACAAGTTCTGGAGCATCCAAATATCTTGAAAATATTTCAATTTCTTCTTCTGGAATAGGGAATAGAAAATAAAAATATTCCATAAACTGTGTACATTTAAAAGTAAACAGAAATGCAGCACTGCTTCTACTACAATTCATAGAAAGTCTCCAAAATCATGGTTTCTGCCTTGAAGAGAATTTGAACTCTTCGGTAATCCTAAAAATCACTATTCAATCAACTATGTGAAAAGAGGTGAAATTTAATAGCTCTCAAAACAAGTTCTGCAAATCAGTTTAACAACTCCTGTTAATCCAGAGATTAACAGATTCGATAAATGTGGTTTGCTTTGCATTTACATCTTAAGTGAAAAGAAAAATAACAGGAGCTCTAAAAAGAAAAGTAAAGCCCCCAAATATCTTAGACAGATTATCACATAAAACTGCAGGATGCACAGCCATAATAAACGAGTTACACTTCATTCTGGAAAAAAAAAATCTCAAGACAATAAATAATACTTCTGAAGAACACTATCACACGTTTCCATTCTAGTCAAAACTTCCAACCTCTTAATTATCTTAATTTAAAAATATGGGTTTTTTATATATATATTTACATACATATGCATATATGTCACTTGCAAACCATTAATATGTATTTTATATAGAAGGGATAGATATCTTATGAACATACCTACTGGTACCTGACCAAGGCTATGGGAGAAGCCAGTCTGGGTGGGAATTTGTAGTTGTTTTAAGATATCAGTCCCGAGCTGTAGGCACTTGGGTCTTCATCGTTCTTCCCCTTGCTTCACTGGGAACCTCCAGCTGAATTTGGAGAAACACTTTGTGCCCCAAGGTTCCAGCCATAAAGTTGTATGTGTAGTTCCTGGAAGTTGTTCTCGACCTTGATGGTGTAATATTGTCTCAGTAGCAATTATGCATCTAATGACATTGTATAATGGAATCTCACTTCTATTTAGGATCGTTAAGAAGCAGTATTGTGTCTTCAATGACCATATTTCTTAATGGGGAGACAGAAGGAGAGCACTGGAGCTCATGGAAGCATAGGCTTGGAGAAAATTACTGTCATCAAGCCTCCAAGCTCCCTAAGTGCCAGAAACGCACAATTTTCTGCAGTACATAAGGGCAAACTTCTCTTTGCAGGTGCAGTTCTTGGGGGAAGACCATGGTTCTGTTTTGATGTAATGTTATACCATTTCATGCAGTGAATGACACACATCTGAAACTGATGTATTAGAATAACTGCTCTTATCATGATTAAAAATTTCCCCATAAAATGAATTTATGCAGATGAGAATGAACATTTACATCTTACTGGTTTCACCAAGAATGGATCTTACTGTAAATGTTACTATGACATCAGTGGATACAAGACGTTATTTCTGAAGGAATTACAGAAATAATGGATATAATTCTAAAGACAGAGAAAGTGAAATCTTCTTTTCATCACTTCTAATTCTTCCTTTAGAGAACTAGCTCTTAGTTTTACGTTGCTGATATTTTATTTAACATAGGAATACTTTTACATATCTTCTTGCCTAACGTATTTCAGGACTGAATGAAGAGTCTTAGTCATAAGTTAAATATCCTGCGATTCCAAGATGTACAAACACGAGCTACTTTACATTAAGCAGGAGGTAACCTAAGAAGATGGTATTCTGCAAATATTATATTTCAGGGTAATTTATCAGCAGCTGCCACCTTGTGAACGCATGTGTACATGAAGGTATAGTGAAACTTTCTGAACAGAAAGCAAAGAACTAATCTTGGAAGCTTTAGCACAGAAATCAGTTATTACCAACCAAAATTATTCTTTAATACGGCTGAATTAATGCCTCTGAAAAGTATGTACTTTTACATCTGAAAATTTTAGGTGGCTGACATGAAAAAACAGATTTTATGAAGCAGGTATGGGCTTTTAACAATGCTACATGAACTACTCAAGACATTTTTATTTACAGGACTTTAGTTAAAAGATAAGAAAGATCATGCTCAAGAGCATATACTGCAGGATTTCATTAGGAGAACAGCAGTCAAAGTTTCTTTAAGTCCTAACCTACTTTTCTTTCATTATATAAGAAAACTCTGGTGGAACTAGGGAGCATACAAACACACTCAAACCTCTGTTAAATGAAATTTCTTCACCAAAAGCAACTAAATTTAATTACATCAAGAGAGAGCAAATGGCATGACTGAGCGGAAGAAGATTGGGCTGTAACCCACAGGCAACAGCAACTTAAACATAAAGGCTATTGCAAAGTCTCCTCTCCCCATTATGAAATCCCAGATTTGACAGTCCCCAGAGTTCACTGGGGCTTCATGAATTTTCTCATTTCATGCTAAATCACTTGGCCCACATGACAAGATCTTCCCCATTAAAAGGCATTAAGCTTTTTTAGCTGCTCAGTTTTAAGCCAGAAAAGCACATTTCTCGGGGTCCAAACGTGTTTCTGTCAATCGGAGTGCTTAAATAGACCACAAAAAGCTTGGTGGGGGAAGCCAAGAGGCAGCTATTGCTAATTAGAAAATACATACATTTGCATTACTGGTTGATTTAAGCATATGAATATGTGGTCTGTGCTATTGTTCATACCTAATTGTAGGTCTTATATCACAAAGTGTCAAACAATAAGTAGAGTTCTGGAATCTGGATCATCACAAACTCTTCTTTTGCCCAAATAATCAGCTGCTGGCTTTCAGAATTAAGTGTTAAGAATAATGATACAAGCCATTCTTCAAATATCTAGACATAATTCCTGCAACACTCAGAAGCATCTGTGCTCAAAATGACACACTGATTATTTGCTTGCCATTAAATTCTGTCACAGATAATCAGATATCTGATAGTGCTGCATTGTTCCTCTTCTCTTTCTTGCATACCAGTTTCTCTTTTCACGGTTGAACCATAATTTCCACTGGTATTTTTCCAAGTCATGCCTTGGCTTTCTGGAGTGTGCCCACCAGCATCTTTCTTGGTTTGCTTTAATTTGCACTCGTAGCAGCACCCAATAGAGAAGATGTGTTGCTATAACAGCACTTGTCATAACCTCACATTTGACAATCATTTATGTGTGTGTGGGCATGTATGTGTATATATAGATATATATACACACAAAGAAAGAGATGGTAGGATGCACAGATTCCCTTATAAGATTTATACATTTCCATTTCAAATACCAAATATAAATATATTGCACACCTTATTTAGAGTACTATTTTAAAAAGGTACCAGCTTGAAAACATTGTGGAAGATCACTTTCAATTTATATAGCCTATCAGTAACATTGCCTTGGAAGACACTGAGGCATACTTGTTAGTAATCCATTAAATACAGCAATAATAACACCTCTTACCCTGCCAATACAGTTAATTTTTAGCCTGGATTTCACTGAGACTCTTTGAGTCCTTAATGATGATGAAGAGAAGCCTGTTAGTTCTACAATAAATTTCCATTACTTGTAGCACAACATCCATAATCTGTAGTAAAGAAACTTTTCTTTTGTAGTCTGAAGAGTCACTCAAAGAAAGTCTGACTGTTAACTGAGCAGGCTTAAAGAGAAAATTGTAATGCCCATTTATTTATACTCAACTATCAATTGGAAGTGACTCACATTCAGCATTAGGATTGATATCCCACCAAAAAGTACACATCAACCAACAGTAGCTATGCATAATTGTTTTAATTCAGTTTTTAAAATGATACCTTGTTACTTGCATGGAACAAAGTTTGTCTGAACCCAAAATCTGTTTTCAACTCCATAGAATAAACAGGCAAAATGTTGCCATGGAAACAGTATACTAACGAGCTTCAGATCTGCTCTCCAGTTCACAGAAAAGACAGCATTTCTTTTTAATTGCTGCAGCCAGTTAGTGAGCAGTGCTTCTGAAGATACTGAATATTGAAGTGAGAGCCAGCACGGAGCAGTTATGTTTCCCACTTACTCTTCCACCTCTTCCCCTTGCCCAGCTTCTTCTCTTTGACCAGTCAGAAAACATTCCCAGGCATTCCCAACGCTGGCCAACACTCAGAATTGCCAAGGGCTCACACCTTATCCCTCAGTCACAGCCCGGGGTAAGACCTTTGCTAAGGTCTGTAGCACACAGGCGTCTCAGGTCGGTTGTTTGCATTAAGCATCCAACTTGGTGCTTCCCAAATACCACCCGTAGCAGCTAAACTTTTTGCTGAAGCTTAAAGAAAGGCAGCCCAAGGCAAACGCTCCTGCTAAGCATTTCAGTCCAAGCAGCTCAAGTTTGGCAGCATTAGAAAAAGTTGAAACCCGAGTCATGCCATACTAAGCATCAGGAAACTTTAAAGGAGTGACACAAACACTACTGTCTATAATAAGAACATGTGGAAACGCAGACTTGAGATAGTATTCTTCTGCACAGTCAGCATATGGCCAGAAGGCTTTGCAACACTCACCCCTGACAAAAGCAGTTGGAAAATTACAAGAAGAAGCTGAGAGAAAAGAACAGGAAAGTTGAAGTCTGCCGAGACTCAAACCATTGGAGTATAAAGGTTAAAATGTCAGAGGATGAAGGAATGAGGTTATGAAGTGGTAGTGAGAGAGCTTCCCCTGACATGGCGTAGCCACAGCCCTTCTGCAGTCAGCGTTTGAAGCAGTGGATTGCTTGGTCAGCTCACAAACTGACCTTTCCCAAGCAAGCTAACAGTGCTGCAGCCAGGAAACTTCCTACCTTAGAGATGAACCAAACTCTCGGAGCGTTTCTAGAGCAATGAAAAAATCCCTTTGTTATCCTGCAAAGCAAACTTTTCACTTTTGTGCTCATTAAGCATTTATTACAAATACATGCATGCATGGGCCTCTGCTACAGTTGAAAAAAAAAAACCAAAAAACCCCCACGTTTCCCTGAAAAGGCTGATTTGGATCCTGGCTGGCTTGTTTGCTCTTTAGTTGCTAATTAATAAGAGTACACTAATTAAGAAGAATACATTGATGTGTGTTTATAAATACACGCGTACACAGGTCTCTGCTATAGTTCAAAGTGCGTTTCCCTGGAAAGGCCGATTTGGATCATGGCCAGCTTGTTTGCTCTTTGTCTGCTAATTAAGAAGAATATGCTTGATTCACAATGAATGTGTATCAGAGGGCAGCAAAGGGCCAGGGACATGAAATTCTTTTCCCATTGCCATCGTCTTCTACTATGAGATTAAAATATCAACAGTCTGAGAGACACTGGGAAGAGTGGTAAGCATTTCTGGAAACACCAGTGAATAAAGATGACTTATTGCAACAAGATTTGTTGGTATTGTGATACACAGGCAAAATTCTGGGAGTTTACCACACCTTCATTGTTTCCTGAATTCCACTACAGTTATCAGGATGCAGCCTATAGCTTCTGCAGAATAACTTCTGTTCAATTATTCCTAGAGCCTTCATTAGAGTCAGTAACACGGGAAAGCAAAAGTTTTATATACTTTTATAAGGTTTATCTATATTTTTTCCTACAAAACACACTATTTCAAATGGAATAATAAAGACTCGTTTATTGTTAAGCAGCACACTAGAATTATATAAATTTATTGTAAGGATTTGGCAACTGTCCTTATTTTTCCCTTATAGCTGTGACAAGTTAAATTAGTAGAGGTTCCCATAACTCCATTCTAATGTTACATGCTTGATTTTTACCTTTAACTTTCTGAATTCTATTATTAGACTGTAATGTGGCACTGCACTGTAAATGAAGTCCTAAAATCATTACTCCTGGAGTTATCACTAGATGTAGTCCATGTGTCTAGGTAAAGTTTAGGTACGTTCCTCTCTCATTTCAAGCAGATAATCAAGGCAAAGAAATACTGCTATATTCATGGCATCACACAGACAGGTTGCCATACGAGTGAAGAGACCATGAAACACCAACATTGCAAAAATATGCCAGAACATGCACCCATGGGTTTTGGTGACAGAATAATTTACGTATCACTAACAGTTTTATCCTTAAGATGTAGTCTGATACTCTACACAAAGAGGGAAAGACAAAAAAAAAAGGCAGATTTCAGCCAAGGATGCTGTCAGACATTCCACCACCTGCTGACTACATACATCAATTTTTGATGCTTTGTTTTGGTAACGAGAGCATGTACTACTTTTTCTCTTAAAGTACGGGCTTAATTTTTAAGTCACAACGAGAAAAAGAGAAATGCACGTCAGTGTCCTTCACCTTTTACCCACCACATATAGATTTGAAATTTGTAAGTGTATCCAAGTGTTCCCCACTGAGCAGAGGCAAGAATTTTTTTTTAAAAAAAGGAAACAAACCACATACACAAATAGTACAAGTGCACTGACGTATGAAAATACCATAGCCTTGTGAAACACTGTAGGATGTCCCTACTCCATGGCCTTACTCTTTATATGTTGAGGACCTAAGCATCTCTCAAATCTGAAGAGGCAACTCTACAATATGACCCACGTTAGCAAGTGGGCAACCAGTAAAAGTCCCAAACAGGAAAGTGTTAGAGCAGCTCTATCAAGCCAGTTTTGAGCAGAGCACAATTTAAGCAAGAGTATCATCTCTTAATAAGGTATGTTAAAGCTGTACCAGTCTCCAGGAACACAGACACTAGGGCAGGGAACAGATTGTGAACCCCTCCTCAAATCAGTGAGGGTTATTTGACACATAGAAGCCAGACGTGTGAAAATTTAATTCTGCTCTGCACCCAGGATATAAAACTGATGCCCTGGGCAGGGCTAGAGAGTATCAGGTGCCTGCAGAAACCAAGAGGAACGTACAAAGGCCAAGAATCGTCTGCTCCCATCTTTATCCCATCGTGAGAAAACAATCTGCATTTTGCAGATCGTGCCCAAAATCTCAAATCTCTGCTAACATGCTAGAGGGAGAAAGCATACGCATTGCTGTATGTCTTGTAGAGGAATCAGTGATTTTTCAAACAGTGTAGCAGCACAAAGGCAAGCAGAGTGCAATTTGACCTTAAAAAGCAGAGAAATCTTCCTTCTCGGTTTTAATTGCCCTGGACTCAAGCACAAGCTATTTCATGATGCAAATTTATCCTTAGAAGTGTAAGAAGACTGTAAAGAGATGTTCTTTTGGCAGTCCCTAATTACTCTCTGACTGAGGTAAACTGGGCTGATAAATGCATCATGTGACCACGCTCAGCAGAGTATCTAAAAGCATTCTTTGTTTTAGCTACAAAAGCAATTGGAAGGAGCTTCAACAGGATCCAGAGTTTATCATCAGATGGTGGACAGTCAGTTGAGCAGGATCTCCACATGCTTTTACAGCTCCTATTCAAGGATATGATGCTACTGAGCTGTACACTGAATTTCCCCAGAAATTTCAGTGCTTCATGTGTATGGTTTTTTGCATGAAAATGCTTACGTGAAATACACAGGTTTTTAGTCAGCAACTAGGAACCTAGGAACACCCTTAAATCTGAAAAGCTGTCTTGCTTCTGCAGAGCAGATCGTGTCAAATCATGAGGAATAATGGGAAATGAATGGAAAAGATTCACTGCTAATGAAGGAAAACTACCAAGATTAGCTGAAAGCTTCTGAAGTTAAGCCATAGCTTAAAAAAAGCTCACTGTCACAGACCTCCACAAAAGCTCTACTCTGAGATCATACAGAGCTTGGATTGCAGTCTGACACACAGAAATCCCTAAACTAATATATAAAATGAGATTTGAGGAAACTCATTAATTGAGCAGCAAATACCTGTGTCCATAATCTATAATTAACCACTATGCTGTATTCACTTACCTCTGGATAAAAAAAAAAAAAAAGATTTTTTAAAAATCAGCTTTGTTACACTCTGTAAAATAATTCTCAACCTTTTAATGATGTTGAGAACTAATACATTTTATCAATTATGAGCTAGTAATTGTGTATTTTCATCTAACTGCTCTTTACAGATCTCATCTTCTCTACATTTTGTGCAGAATTATATATGTCTAAGTAGAGGGAAAAATTAAAGTCGAGTATTAGTCCACTGCTAATATTCTACTATGCACATGTATAAAATATCTTTTGTCTAAAGTTAGCGATTTAGGATCTAGTTTTCTAATTGTCCAAAACCAAACACTCTCTAGAAATTGCTGCCATCCAGCGCGACCAGATCAGGCTGAAGAACTGGGCAGAGAAGAACCTCATGGGGTTCAACAAGGATAAATGCAGAGTCCTGCACCTGGGGAGGAAGAACCCCAGGCACCAATACAGGTTAGGGATGGATCTTCTGGGAAGCACTACTGAGGAGAAGGATCTGGGAGTCCTGGTGTTTAGTAAACTGTCCATGAGTCAGTAATGTGCCCTTGTGACCAAAAGGGCCAATGGGATCCTGGGTGATGTGCTCTAGGTGTTCCTGCTTTGGCAGGGGAGTTGGACTAGACGATCTCTAGAGGTCCCTTCCAATTCTGTGATTCCATGATTATCGTATGTTTCCAGATAGGTACAAATCTAGTGTTCTAATGTCTTTATTTCAAAAGTTACATTCAATAAAAAGACACAAAATACTAATTCACTGAATTCTGCTCTTCCTATACAACTGTCTCTTTTCTCTTAAATCACAATCAATTATAGTAATTAAGATGCTGATTTGGCAACAGTGAGAAAAGACCCTTGTTTGAGGGAACTACTAAGAAGATACAGAGTAGAGAACGAACTTGCATCTTAACATTTCATGGTATCTGTGGTGGGAATCAACTTCCCCACATATAAACAAAACATTGTGAATAAAATCCATCAGACTCTTTACACTGAGAGCCTGCATCTCCAGTAACCACCCTTTGGACAGAAGGTTTTACACACAGGTTTTTGAAACCCCCAAGAAGGAAGAAGTCAGTTGAGGATCTAAAACCAGCATCATTGCCAACCTCAATATGTTCAATCTACCTAAGGCGAAAGACACCCCGCCTATTTCTTGCAGCTATCCACTTATTGGCTGGATTATACATATTTTATAGAGCACATGAAGAGCCCTGAAGAGGACAGGACAGAGGTGAAAATGCTCCCTTCCACCCAAACTTGCCGTTCTGTAACAGACAGGACTCCATGAGCATGTTCCCCTCTATTGCAGGTGGCATTTACGCAGAGATAAGAACTCTTCTACAACCAGAAATTGATTTTCCCCTTTAATTCACTAGCCTGAGAGGATGGTACAATACAGCCAGAGAAGAAATAAGTGGAACTGACTTAGTATAACTGCTGTGGAAAGCATCAGACCTGGAGGCTTGCTAACCAAACCTGACAGACAACCCGCTGCACATCACCACCCATGAGGACTGCGCCTGCTCCCACGGAAATCAGTGACAGCCTTTGTATTGATTAACTTCAGTCCTTTCCTGCTGATATTTAAACCGACGGCTAATGACGATAAAGTAACATATCGGGGTCAGAAAGACTTATATAAATGTCCACAGACGCCACAATTACTCTTCCTGGCACTAAGCTGTTCCGAGCTGTTCCTGGAAAAGACTCCATGTTTTTGCTGCTTTCAAAGCTTCCTACAGCGAAAGCAAGTACTGCTGATTCCCAAACCACACTTGGGATGGAATCACTTGCCTTTTCTTGAAGAAAAAGTTGTAAAGTTGAAAACGCAAATTGATATTTCTATTAGTTGGAAGAGAGGTATGATGTGTAACTAAACACTCCAGAGTTAATTCCCAACTATATTTTAACTGGCAATAAGTTGTCTTTTTAAATAATTAAATGAGCACGATAGCATGGCTGAACTATCAAATCAGATTCTCTCTCTAGGTTTCCGTGCAACAACAACATGCATCCTTCATTATCATTAGGTTCCCACTCAAAGATCAGCCCTACAATTATTGTGCCCCTTTAGATCTCATCATCGTTAGACTGTCTCTTGTAGCAGTGTGACAACATGAACTGTTTCAGAAGAGGCAGGTATTGAAAAAGACATTTATGAGGCAGAATGAGTACATGTACAGGATAATTTTCACCCTGGAAGTGAAAGTCATGAACCTGTAAATCACTTGGTCAGGGTTCTTGAAGCAATTTTCCTCGTATCTGCATTATGCTGCAGGGTAAAAGCTGCCTTTCCCCTTCCCCTCCCACAGTCCCCTCGGTTATTGTAAAAGCCTCCTGACATTTCCAGAAGCGTAGCAGACAGCAGCATCTGCATTCCTACTCAAAGCCACACTGCCTGGAACATCAAACCAAAACAATACATTGGAGGTGTGGTTATACATTTGGGAAATACAGGAAATTTTTGTGTCAATAGTACCACCTGCTGGATTTTGAGAAGAGCGTTAGAGACTAATCAACACTGATAAAAGCCAGATTAGATGGAATTCAATACCATTCTTACACAAATCCCACTACAACTAAACTGTTGCAAATGAACTGGTAACAAATTGCCAGATGTTCTAATGAGCTGCCAGAAACCTGCAGAATGGTCACTGACATTTTAAATAGGTGTTTCTTGTTAAATGGGATATTCAAAACTCACTAAGCACAATTTATCGCATGAATAAAAAAATATAAATCAAATTGGTTAGTCTAGTAGACCATTTAAAAGCAATGTGCTACTACTATTAATATGAGTGTTAAGTCTGGAGGGGTTGGTTTTGGTTTGTTTTTTTAAGAAAAACATTAATTACATAACTAACATGTTATTCCACTACAATAGTGCTTGCAGGTTAGCGGAAGTAGACAAAAATATCCCAAACCACTACCAATCAAAAAACTCCTATCATCCATTACTAATGAATTATCAGGCATTATTATTTCTGACATCACAGCATCGAGAAATGCTCAGCACCTAATTAATCAAAAAGCAACCCATAATTGAGAAGAGCACACTTCATTCTGTGACCACTGCTGTGTCGAGGAAGATGGGCTTCACATCTTTTTTTACAGGCAGAGGCCAGAGGGTTGGTCTGCATTGTTCACAAGACAAGGAGTAAGCTTCCAAGAGAAAGAAATGCAGTTTGAAATAAGGATTAGAAGATTCTCTCTGAAGAAAAAAAAAAAAAGAAGACAGTTAATTGCATAACTGTCAAATTTACAATTTTCAGATGTGCTTCCCGAGGCAATGCAGATGAATTTAACCAAAAACTGCAGGGCAGGTTTGTGTTTTACTAGCACTATCACACACCCAGCCCAGGGAATCAGCTGCTCCAGGCCATCAAGCTCCTTGTCAATCCTCAGCTAGCTCTTGCAATACAGCAAGGCTGGGTCTTTGCTCATAAGAGAGCTAAAAATTCACATTTCGGGGGTAATTTGATCTAATTTTCCAGCTATCACTGGTTATCCGTGTATCTTAACACACAAATATCCTACTGATTTATTAAAAGCTACACAGAGTTTAAGATCATTGTAGGAAGTCTCAAGAAGAGCCAGTTACAAAACGATTTCAAAACTAAGTGACTTTACCAAAATGTTATCCCCACAACTTCAGCAGTACAAACATAAGCCTTGAAACCCCTCCATGATAATCTATAAACCCTTTGTTATCAAACATAAAGCTGTTACTTTATTTCCTGCTATTTCTCAATAAATAACACTTTGAATACCTTATGAATACCTTCTAAAGAACAGAAATTTTTCTTGAACCACCCACCTTTTCAGTTATGTGTCTTACCAGCTCATAGTACCAGCCAGCTGAGCTCTTTCCCTATGCAGAGTTCTGTCCAAGTGCCCTTCAATCTTCCCCCAAAACCCTTTTGATGCAGCAAAGGGTATTTTAACTCCTGTGTTCAGGCACTGTTATCTAACAGATCAAAAAGGGGACTGCAATAAGCTGAGAACCCCTCAGTTCTAACCCGAAGCTTGACAAACACTAAGCACTTAATCCACATACCCATAAAACAACAGCATTTTGACATTTTAAAAATCATAAAAAGAAAATAACACTGTTATTACAGAGCAGAAAGTTAAATCATACCTCACTACACCATGCTGCAGCTCCTGGGACAACATGCCACAGCCCAGCTGTGTGTGGTAGACCTTTTGTGCACACCTGTAGCCAATCTCAGCCTCACCACCCAGGGATGCGTGGCACCTGAACCTCATTCTGCTTCTCCTTCCACAAGTCTGATCAATCTCCCACGATGATGGTGAGACTTTTGAGGCCCAGTACAGCAATCTCAGGACTATGTTGCGACTCACGTAGGATACTTGGCTCAGCAATGCCATAGTCCTCTCTGATGGTTAATTATAGCTGCAGGGAGCAAACACAAGAACTTAAATCAGTGCTTTACAATAATGTAGGACATCATGGACTCGGAATCATGGAATTGTTGGAGTTGGAAAGGACCTTCTAGATATCATCTAATCCAAATCCCCTGCCAAAGCAGGATGGCCTATAGCATATTATTCAGGACAGCTTCCAGGCAGGTCTGGAAGATCTCCAGAGAAAGGGACTCCAAACCCTCCCTGGGCAGCCTGTTCCAGGGCTCTGGCACCCTCACCCCAAAGAAGTTTTTCCTCAGATTGGAGTGGAACTTCCCATGTTCCAGCTTGTGCCCATTGCCCCTTGTCCTGTCACTAGAAACTACTTAAAAGAGTCTGGATCCATCTTCCCTCAAACCACTCTTTAGATACTTATAAACATTAATAAGGTCTCCCCTCAGCCTTCTCTTGTCCAGGCTAAAGAGCCCCAGCTCCTTGAGCCCTTCCTCAGGGAGGGAGATGTTCCAATCCCTTAAACATCTTTCTTGCCCTACACTGGACTCTCTCCAGTGGTTCCCTGTCTCTCTTGAACTGGGCAGCCCAGAACTGGATGCAGTTTTCCAGTTGTGGCCTCACCAGTGCAGAGTAGGGGGGAAGAATGACCTCCCGCAACCTACTGGCCACACTCTTTCCTATGCAGCCCAGGATCCCATTGGCCCTTTTGGCCACAAGGGCACATTACTGACTCATGGACAGTTTACTAAACACCAGGACTCCCAGATCCTTCTCCTCAGTAGTGCTTCCCAGAAGATCCATCCCTAACCTGTATTGGTGCCTGGGGTTCTTCCTCCCCAGGTGCAGGACTCTACACCTCCCTATATTGAACCTCATGAGGTTCTTCTCTGCCCAGCTCTCCAGCCTGTCCAGATCATGTTGGACGGCTGCACAGCCCTCTGGAGTGTCAGCCAGTCCTCCCAGTTTGGTATCATCAGTAAACTTACTAAGGATACACTCTGTCCCCTCATCCAGGTTATTGATAAATAACCTGGATGTTAAATATGTTAAACAAAACTGGACCAAATATTGACCCCTGGGGGACACTATTGGTTACAGGCCTCCAACTTGACCCTGCTCCATTGATTACAACTCTCTGAGTCCTGTGGAATAAATTGCTCTACTTGTGGAATAAACTGCAGGACAAGAACACTGGTGCAAAAAGACACATCTTGGTCAAAATCACAGAGGCAAGAAAGAAGCTGAGTAGATGTTGCGTTGTTTATGAAGCATACATATTATCAACTTAATCTTTGGAGATGGATGTACACACCAACACTCAAATTCAGAAAATGTTGAATTGGGTAATGCTGGAGTCTACTAGAGAAATAACTTAGAAGAGAATGTGCCAAAATTTTAAGAGAAAGAAAGAGAAACAGAAGAGCCAGAAAAGAGGAAAAGATTTTTGGAAAACTCGGTATAAGTAAATTGAGGAAACCAATGAAGGCCAACAAAATTCTTGCATGGCAGTTCCTGGTAGTAAGGCACAACAAACTGTTTCAAAGAGGACAAAAGACTGAATGTGAAATAAAGTATTAATCCATCTAAAACCAGGAGCTGCCTAAATGACATGAGCATCTAAAAATATTAATAGGAAAAAAAAATCACATACCTCTGAGGATGCACATAAATGAATAGCAAAGAAATGTGAATAATGTTTTCCTCGGCTACACATGCAAGTCAAAAAGGCTGAAAGCTGTTGGATGAGACAGATATATGTCTTGCAATGGGCTGCACAGGTCCATGCCATCTCCTCCCAGCCCTGTGGTTCTCATCACATGCCTTCACATGGGCAAGTGTGCTGTTTTGGGGTTTGAGACCCCACCTGCAGTGCTGGCAATGTAAGAAGGACATGGTCTTGCTGGAGTGAGTCCAGAGCAGTGCCATGAAGATGATCAGAGGGCTGGAGCACCTCTCCTATGAAGACAGGCTGAGAGAGCTGGGGTTGTTCAGCCTGGAGAAGGCTCCAGGGAGACCTGATAGCCCCTTCCAGTACCTAAAGGGGGCTACAGGAGAGATGAGAAGGGACTTTCTTATCAGGGAGTGGAGTGATAGAAAAAGGGGTGATGGTTTTAAAATGAAAGAGGGGAGATTTAGATGAGATATTAGGTAGAAATTCTTTCCTGTGAGGGTGATGAGGCACTGCTACAAGTTACCCAGAGAAGCTGTGGCTGCCCCATCCCTGGAGGTGTTCAAGGCCAGGCTGGATGGGGCTTTGAGCAACCTGGTCTGATGGCAGGGGGGTTGGAACTCGATGATCTTTAAGGTCCCTTCCAACTCCAACCATTCCAGGATTCTCCAGGCCACAGCCGTGCCCGCAGCTGCTCTCGGCTCTTATCAATGAGCTGGCTGCCAGGCTGCGGCCTGACGAGGGCATTTGTGTGTTCGGCAACAGGCAAACCGGCACTAGGGATCGCAACAACCTTTGAGACACCACCATCACCACCAGAATCGCGTTAAGAGCTTTAAACGTGGACGGGGAAAGAGACCTTGCCGTGAGGGCCCTGCCACCGCCCGACGCCCACCGGCGGATGGCAGCACCGCCTCAGAGAACGGCGGCCCTCCCTGCCGCCGCGCCACACTTCCAGCGGGCTCCCAGTCCCCCCCGCCTGCCTCATCGGAGCGAGCTGGGCCTCGGCTGGACCAGCGCCCCTTTTTCCCTAACGCAATTAAACTAATGGAGCTTAATTCCCAGGGAAAACTAGCGCCGAACCCTCCGCCCCGCCGGCCCTCAGCCCCGGCCATGCCCGCCCCCAGCCACACCTCGGGCCGCCGCCGGCCCCATGACGGGGCGGGCCCTGCCGGAGTGCGGGGCCGCGATCGCGACCGCCGCTTCCTCCTCCTCCTCCTCCTTCACCACCTCCTCCCCAGCGGCGGCCGGCCCTGCCGGTGGTACGGCCTGTCATGGGGCTGTGCCTGCCCTGCATGGGGGGAGCCGTCAAGGACGTGGTGGAGACGCCCGACCCGGTGAGTGCGGGGCCGGGGCCGGGGCCGGGGCCGCTGCCGCTTTCTCTCCCTCCCTCCCTTCCTCCCTCTCTCCTTCTGCCCGGTTGTTTGTGGGCAGGCAGCGAGGCTCAGCGGCAGCGGGACGAGCGCGGTGAGCACCGGCTCTCAGGAGGGAAGGAGAACGGGCCGCCTTCCTTAAAATGGAGGCCGGGGCCCTGGGTGAGGGGCCTGAGGGCAGCGGCTGGGCCGGGGAGCCCCGTCCTTCGGCTGCCCGGCCTCGGGAGGCGGGGAGCCGCCGCCGGTGCCCCTCAGCCTGGGGCCTGGCACCCTGCGGCCTCCTCCACCCTGGTGCCGCCTCACCCCTGGCTGGTGGGGAGAGTGTGGGAAGATGCTAAGATGACCCTCCGTTTTAACCAGAAACGGGGAAAACAGCCCTTGCAGCCCAAAAAGCCAACCTTATCCTGGGCCGCATCGAAAGCAGCGTGGCCAGCAGGCCACGGGGGACGATTCTGCCCCTCTGCTCCCCTCTGGGGGGACCCCATCTGCAGTGCTGTGTGCAGCTCTGGGACCCCCAACACGAGAAGGACATGGAACCATTGGAGTGAGCCCACAGGAGGGTCACAAAGATGATCAGAGGGGCTGGAGCACCTCTGCTGTGAAGACAGGCTGAGAGAGCTGGGCTTGGTTGCTCAGTCTGGAGAAGAGAAGGCTCCAGGGAGACCTTATAGCCCTTTCCAGTGCCAAAGAGGGCCTACAGGAAGGATGGGGAGGGACTCTTTATGAGGGCGTGGAGCAATAGAACAAGGGGTTAACAGTTTTAGAAAGAGGAGAGTTTAGATTAGAAGATCTTAGGAAGAAATTCTGCTCTGTGAGGGTGGTGAAACATTGGCACAAGTTGCACAGAGAAGTTGTGGATGCCCCATCCCTGGAAGCGTTTAACACTTCAGCACAACAGCCCAGGTTGGATGGGGCTTTGAGCAACCTGGTCTAGTGGAAGGTGTCCCTGCCCATAGCAGATCATCTTTAAGGTCCCTTCCAACCCAAACCATTCTATGATTTTTTGGTGAAAACTGTGCTTTTCTCTCTAGTGCACAGTGCTGCTCACTTCTAAGTAGCCTGCACAGGATGAAATTTCTCCTACGTGGGGAGGAACCCGCCTCCATGCTTTTATACCGCTCATCTGAGGATGTTTCGGGGAGAAAGACAAGAGCCCACTCAGCCTGGAAAAGCGAGCTCTCCCTTTTTCAGGCTCTAAAAGGATGTTTCACATACTGCGTGCCTTCTCATTCCAGTCTGAATTTTTTGGAGTGAAGGCGTCATGCAGACAGCTGAATACAGATTTCTGGTGGGGTTTGACTAGATGTGTCAGCAGCTGCTCTTTTAGCAGCTTTTTCTTTTTAGCATATTAATCACTAAAACCACTTTGTTCTTTCAGACTGGCAATGGAGGGAAAGATGATGCTGATTGACTTAAGATTGGCATTTTGTGGCCAACCTTACAGACTTGAGTCATATTTAAAAATTGAGACTTTCAAACAAATGTACAGACCTTATTGGAATAGAATTTCACTGTCTTTCACATTTTATTTAGGAAATAAAAAGAAGACAGCTAGCAGAAGCTGCTGAAAGGAGGCAGATGGAGGTAATGTCTGATAAAATACCATTTATCCAAATGATATTTTGGTAACTGATTTATGGGGAAAATAGCTGGGGCTTCTGTGGGAACACTGGATATCATGCCTGGATTGTGGGAATTGTCATTAAATGCTTTCATAGTATTATTAATATTTTATACCCTTTTTTAATATCTATTTACAGTAGAGTTTCACAGCTAGGTAGGTGCTGAAAGACCGTTGCGAGTTAACAGCTTGTTTGGAAGGGAGAAGTTTTGCAGTAGTTAGAAAACAACCTAAGAATTGAAGAGCATGCTCAACATTATTTTTTGCTCCTTATAAAATAAAAGATTGAGAAATATTTCGAACCAGATTTGGCAAACAGTTGTTGTGGTGGCAATTTCAAGCGGTACTGCACTTGCAGGTTCAGTTTATCAACGCGGCAACAATTGAGCATATTTCTCAGTTCAAATTCCAGCAAAGAAGAAGTGTTAACTTGTTCTTTTATCTTAAGTTTTCTAAGCTTTAACTACTTAAATATCCTTAAAGTTAGAAGAGGTAGGGTGCAAACGCCCTAGCAGGATATAGAACTAGTCAGCCTATTTCTTTTTTTCCCTATTTCTCCAAAAAGGCTTATAACATACACCATGCAAAATTTATAATAAGTAAGAAGTGTGTCTTGGAGACCACAGCTGAACTGTGGAGAGAGGGGAATGTGTTGTTTGTATGAATGTTAGTGACGTTATCCACTGAATTAAAAATTGACCATTATCGATGAGGACCACGTTGAACTGGTTTTAAGGGAGTTTGGTGAATAATTGGAGCAACAACTGGGTGATGCTTCAGATTCCTTTAAAAATTCTTGATTTTGTGTCAGACGACAAACTAAAAGCAATCCACGTTGCAATCTTAAGTTGCAAAGGGGTTTTAAGCATAACTGTAGGAAACATGCTTTTGAGAAGCATGTGCAAGGGGAATGTCCACATCCAGCTCTTAAATTGCTAAAAAGCTTTCCCAGGAGGAAGGAGAAATGAAGCAATTTGGGTTATAGATGGCTTTGAAGCTCTGCGGTGGCTGTTAAGCTGCTAAAGAAAAATAGAAGTATAACACTCTGTTACTTCTTTGTTTTGTAGATGAAACTTCTACCAGGATTTTTCAGAACTATCTTTGGGAGGATTTTAGCCTCTGAACGTTAGGTAATAGAGATGTCTTGCAAGTAGCCTAATTCAGTTCCCCTCTCGTGGGGGACAAGGGAGTAGCTCAGATGCCCATCCCAGCTTAGTGTTTTCCTGTACTTCTTAACTGTTCTGTATTCAGCCTGAAGTTGTAAAGTGATGTGTTCTTCCTTTTGGGGTGCTGTAGGGACAGTCCAGGTTGCTAATTCACTTGGAAGGCCAATTGCCTAAAAGCAGGAAATCCCAGGGTCTAAGTAAGTTAGTATTTGTTGGTAAGATTTGCCTTAGTAGCCTGTTGAGAACTTGTGTTTGTCATCAGAGCCCTGAATTTTAGGTGAGAGCATTGCTGTTTTCCCTTGGTAGATTTTAACATCTTTTGCACAGCTTATGCTGTAGTATCTTTAACTCTAAACTTATCTAAGAATCAGTTTTTAAAACATTTTCTTTCTAAGTTTACAGTGTTAACTGCTTGTCTGTAGTTCTGATATTCCTACCATCTGTCAGCCTGAACCAGTGCTGCTAACACAACCTTTTCCTCTCTGCATATAAAATTCCCATCAATTTATCTTATGTATGTATTTTTTTAGTAGCTATACAGAGCTTGTGACTTTCTCTGTCCACTTACTGAGTGTTGGAACAGAAGCTGTTGTTATGATTTCCATCATCTGTGTCTTCTCTCTCGGCAGCCCTTTGATAAAAAGTGTTAGAAGAAATAAATGGATGGTGAAACAGCTAAAGTTCTTTGAAATTCTATCTGCCCAAATTGTCTCCTCCCAGTTATTTCTGTTTGTGAGGGCAAGAATAGGCCCTGACACTGGAAAAAAAAAACAAACAAAACACACAACAGACTAAAATTTAATGCAATTTTTGGGAAGGGAAGTTCTGGTTCTGCATCTTAGGATGCAAAGCAGGTAGGTGTAAATACAATTTAATTGCATTAAATATGCTCACTTAGATGAAATAACAATATAAGCCAAAACCACCTTCACAAGAACAAGAGCTCACAGTATGAAGAAGTATCCAGAAAGATCTGGGCTTCTGTAATAGTGACATTACTTAACGTTTTGGTCTTTTCTCACAAACCAGAGTTCACAAAATGACGTTGTTTATCCAGAAAAACAGTGAACTGGCCTTACCCAAATGTGTTTTCTCCCAGGCTTCCTCTCGAGGTATTAAGAACGCTTACTCTGTAGAGCAGAAGAAAAAGAAACAGGAAGAAATGGAAAAGAGACTTGCAGCTTCGGGTTCTGGAGAAGGAGGACTGAGAGTAAGTTTAAAAAAAGAAACAACATGATAAAAGCGTCCTTGTATTTTCCTGAGAAAGTCCTGTTTTGTTGTCATCTGCAAAATGGACTTCCTTGAGGAAAAAGCGAGAAGAAGGGAAACAGAAGAATATGGTCCTATCACACAGTGTTCTTACTGAGGGTTCATTTCTGGGACAAAAAGACAGCAAGGATGGCAAAGAGCTGTTTTCCCCTCCTTTCTCCCCGGTTTCTGCGTCGGTTTTACACTGCTCTCAGCCCCGGGGAGCTCCTCTCTGGGCTGACCTGTACTCAGTGTCCCTTTTCACTGCTGGTTGAGATAGTTCAGACATATTTTTTTTAATATAAACTCTGCAGGAAGAGAGACTAAGTAGGGTAATTGCTTTGGGTTTCATGTATCTATCTCTGAGGTGATGAATTTCGGTGCTGCTTCTCTAATGCCAGCTTTGTCTCAGAAGGCCAGACAGAGATGCAATTAAGAATTAGAATCTCTCTAAGGCAATAAATAGAAGCATCTGGTTGTTGAAACATGGGCTCCACAAGCCTTCATCTCTTCCCTTCATGGCTGGTTGAAGGAGCTTGTATAAGCTGCTGCTGGTTGGCTCCATGTCCCTCACTCACTGGCTATGAGTTTATTCTCTTTAGACAACCTTGTAGTGGTTTTGTTGGGTTTGGTGGTTTTTTTTTTTCTATCTTCATGCAAACCTGTGGTTGGTTTTGTCTTCAGTGGCAGGTTGGATAAAGAGAGGTGACTTCTGAAGAGAAGATTGATGTTTACTGCCAACAACTTGCCAGTTTCTGCAGCAGAGTGGCACTTGCTCATCGTGGCTTTTGCTGTTTGCGTATGAAGACTCAGCAGTTTGGGAGGACAGAGGTGGAAACAAACACTAAAAAACCTGAGAACTAACTCTGAATATTTAAGTTTTGGCCAAATTTGTTTGGTTGGTTTATGTGCATGTTTTATTGCTTCCCTGTTAAGGGAGTGAGATGGGTTTTCTCACGTGGAAGCGGCCTCTTTATCTGTAGTCAGTCAGTATATGTGTGTTCCCTGGTCAGTTGATGTTTGTCTGTCTGTCTGTCTGTCTGTCTGCGTATGATTGGTTTAGGCACAGCTCCAGAGCCCATGTGTTGTTTTTTGATGCTCTTTTCAAGCTCCACCATTAAACTTTTCAAATCCTCATGTAGAAATTTGTTCATAAAAATATATATATATATATATATTTGAGTATGTGTGTGAGAGCATTTCTCTTTGGCTTCCTAATGAATTTCTAACTGCTTAGGGATTTAGTGCCTTTTCAAAAAAAGAAAGCAGACCATGGTGGGTCCTTACAAATGGACTTAAATTTAAGTTTAAAAAACCAGAAATCTTTGTAAACCCTATAATACCATAGGAAGCAAGCTGTTTTATTACGAGGCTAATAATTGTTCTTCTAATTTTCTGATGTGGATTTCTTTTGAGTCTGTAAGTATTTATAATGAATACTGGTAGTTAAACATTAAATTAAAAACACTGTTATTAATTGTTTTCCTTTATTACCACAAGAGGGCAGTGCTGCACTTCTGTTGAAAAACAAAAAGCAAAAGCTTTAACTGCGTCATCTCTTGGAATATGGTTCATTTTCTTAAATTTCTGTACTATCTGGGTGGGTTTGTTACAGCTCAGTAACACTTGCCAAACGCCCAAAGCTCTCTCACTTTTTTTCCCTATTCAGCAAGGTCTGTAACCCTTTTTTCCCCAGTGTGAAGCTGCCTTTCATTACTTAGAGGTACCTAAACCGTGGTGGTTCAACTGGGCTCAAACTAGTGGCCTGGAGCCACTGCTTTGATAGATGAGGCATTGATGATTGTATTGATAGATGAGGCCTTGATGATCAACACCAAGAATCTAGCTCTTGTTTTTCCCCCCAATACCATTATGCTTGGCCTGGGGCATGTTACTGGCCCCATTTTTGACCTAGTTTAGCCTTTTTTATTATTTATTTATTTATTTAAAACAAAATATTTCTTCTTTTACCTCCCCAAATAGTGTCTCACACTGTCTTAGGAGCACAGTCCCGACACAATGAGTTTCCTTTAGCTGTCAGAATTGAGTTGAGAAAGGAGGCTTTTCAATATCATTATATTGATAGTTGAGCTAAAAGGCTGTGTCCTTGGCCGAGAAATACCTCGAGTTTTCTTTGATTGCTGGCAATTGCTCTCTTTAGTGTATTAATTGGTCGTAGCAATTTCTAATGAAAATACATTGAAATAAAATACAGTAAAAATTGATTTGAAAAGTGAATTCCAGTCCAACGTTGCCCACAGCAGGTGTCCCACAGACACTTAAGCAGCACTTAAGTAAAGCTTCTCTGGGAGGTGGGACTAAAGGTCTGAAACCCCTCAGGTTGGGTGGGCCTTGTATTTAAGAGGTGACTCTTGCAAAGCAGAAGAAAATACTGCTCCTCTCTCCATCCTTGCAGTGAAAAACAGGTATCTTTCTGCTTCTTAACAGGCCTTGCTTGGAATGTGAAATGGATTCCAACATGCCAGGATTTGGGGGTCTGCAGTTCTATAGAACAGATCACTGACAGATGATGCTGCCTTTTAAAAGAAGGTTCTCTACTATACCTAGCTGACTAAATCTGGGAAATTATTTGGGTAAATAAAAATACCTCTCGTCGTTTTGAGTGTTTTGGTAACATTCATTTCAGTTGAGAACAAAATCAGACAATAACTGCTGTTCAGTAACACACAGCTGTTACCTGCCTGGAGTGTGCATCAAAGGACAAGGCCCGAGAGCTACCTCCACACCCTGGAGCTGCTCTGTCCTCGTAGAAGTCCACGCTTCCCCTCTCTTTTCTTACCACTTAGCACCACACTAAGTAAATAGGAAACACAATAGCAATTTTGCCCTCAGTTCCCCCAATCTTAGATGTTTACTTCACCTTGGAGGCTGTTAAAATCCGTACCAAACCCATGTCAGCCTCTCTACTGGAGAGGTGGTGGTAATGCAAAGGAAGGAGCAATTGTCACTGGAATAAAGATAAGGAAAAAAAAGCTTATTCTCAATCAGTTATGTAAATAATCCTGCTTGGAAGAAAAATTCCAGGTGCCACATGAACCCCAAGGTGACAGAAGTTGCCTCCTGTAATGAGCAATAAGAGATGTTCCAGTTGCATTTCCAAACTAGTTCTGAATCCATTCCAGCTTAGCAATGCTTATTTGATGTTATTATAATGGTTTTTAAAATCCGTCTTACGTCACTTAAGCATCTTGAGTTTTGTTTTGGCAGAGTTACTTATTCACAGGAGCTCCCACGTGGTTTGTTCCACGGCCCAATGAGGCCCCCAAGAAGAGGCTCCCTTGGGGTTCATAAGAGTTCAGCTCTTTGAGAACTGTTGGCCCCCTCACGACTCGTGTTCTGCTGAGCTTCTAAAAACCAACCCCAGCTACTCCAGTGGCACAGACCACGGCGTGGGCACCTCAGGAGTCGTGCACTACGCTCACGGGTCAAAAAATGGGGCTTTTTCCTCCCCACGTGAAGAAGCCTGTCCCGTCCCCGTGGCTGTAACAAGCCCCACGGGTCACACCTCTTCCTGCAAGATTCTGCTGCTCGGCTTTGGCTTTGTAAATCGAGCCTTGGGCTCCTGAAATCCCCAGCTCCTGCATTGCTGTAGGGCCTAAGGCACTAAGAAAATGCCATTTTTCTAATTAGCAACACTTGCCTTTCCTCCCCTTGCCATCCACATCCACCCCAGGTGCACCACATGCAGTAAGTCCCACCTTCCATTCTTACATGCAATACAAAAAAAAATATTCCTTTCTAGTTCCCCCATTCTGGAACTGGTTATGTGGAAAAGTTTTAAGTCAGGAAGTGTTTTAATGGGATTTTATTTTTTTATTTAAAGATGCTTGAGTACCCTGCATCAAAAAAAGACTATTTTGATGGCTACAGCCCAAGCAAAGTAGTACGTGTTTAATTGAAAATCTTGCTTTACCAGGATTATTTCTGGAAGGTTAATATTAAATAAATCTAAGAATACTCAGTTTTTAAAAATAATTTCTAATATCTGCTCTTTATTTATTAACATGTAAACACCTTCAAGTATTTTAAAGAAAAAGCATAACAGGAATGCAAACTTAATCTTGGATGATGGGAACACAACTGCTTGTGTTTAAAAGAGCAACCATTATTTCCAAATAAACATTTGATGTTTTCACAAGAGGTTTTTTTTTTCCTTCTCTGTTCATTTGAAAACAGCTCTCTCGTGCACATATTAAGAGTTTTTTTTCAGCTGTGCTGAAAATTTTTAAAAATAACGTTGCCTACGGTCCGTTCTCTACTCCCATAAGGGCTACATACGTTGCTTCTATGAGAATTGGGTCTTCCTGTGGCTTTTCAAAGATTTACTGCTTGAGTGTATGTTTAATCTTCCCTAGAAAATGTCTCAAGAATAAAAGGGGGGATTTTTTCATTCTAGAAACGTATTGGGAATGACCTGCTGCTGCTTCACGTGGTGCACCAAGCAATTGTGAACTGCCAGAGGTTTACAGCTGGTGAGGTAAAAGATGGTTCCACGGAGTGAGATACAACGTGCTGACTTGAATAAGGCATGAAAGAAGGTGGTCTTGGTCCTGTCTAGCCAGTAGATATTTTGCTGCTAATTTTAAAGGCCACAGGAGCAGATCACACGGCTACGGTTTAAAATTAAACCTCAAAAAAAATACAGAAAAAAACTACCGGTCGGTACTTTAAAATCATAATTTCTGGACTGCAAAGGAAAAATCAAATTTCAATAAATTCCAGGCGTTTCTGTGCTGTCTGTAGTTAAGTGAGTGCTTGCTGCGTCCGCTGTGTAGCTCATAAGCAGGTTCCCAAAAAGTATGGTGTATTGAAGGCATCCAGGCAGCAGCAGTGAAGTATGGGAACACAGATATTGCAAATAATAAATAAGGCTTCCAGAACGTATGAGTATTTTAAAAAATTTTATTTCATTTTTAATGAAACAACCGAGTTCGGCTGAAATTTACACAGTCAGTGAAATAATCCTATAAAATGATTTTTCTAGGACATTACAAGGCACATAAATTACCAAATATAAACATAGAAAAGTAGCCAAAATAATGAACTAAGCCCCCATATGCCTTTAGCTATTTTAGAGGTGTGTGAATGATTGACAAGAATGTGAATCGCTCTGCTGACAGGGTCATGAATATTTCACATCGGGCATCACCAACAAAATTATTACAAAGAAGGGGAAGAAAAAGCTGCTCAGATTTGAGAACAGGGCTGTGCACCTCTGACTGCTTCCCTTCGTGGTACCTCACCCCCCTCCTCGCCCAGCTGGCCATGGCTACTGTCTGACAGAGGAAGGGGCCACCTTGCAACTTGCCCGTGCTTCTACATTGGGCAACTTTGTGAAAAATGTACAGATCTAGCAGTGAGCATTGTCTTCGAAGAGTAGAAGGTGGGGGGGTTCTTTTCTTGGCCTTTATTTTGGGGTTTTTTTAAAAGGTAATTGCTTTGGGAAGTCGTTTGGCATGCAGAAAGTCTTTATATTCTACTGGTTAAGAAAAATCTTGCAACCCATAAAAATAGTCAATTTTTATTTCATTTCAAGAGGCATTACCAAATAATTTCCACAAATACTCATTTTCCACCTGCATATATATTTTTCAGCTAGCCTAACAGTCAAGGATTCAATGTAATACGATTTTCATACAAATATATTGTATTGTGTATTTTCTTCCATTAACAGGATCCACTCCTTTATGCAGCTCTAAGTATACATTCACATATTAAAGAGTAATAATTTGGCTAAAAATATATGTCTATTTCTTATCTGATTGTAGTAATTAGCCTATCGAGGGTAATTTGCTAGAAAAGAATATAGCACTAGAAATAAATAGTTCTACAATTCCAAGATCTTCAAAATGGGTTGCCATTTCCATTCTGTCTTTAATTTTCTGAAGTCCTTTTAAAGCATAAACTAAATTTACTACCCACTTGAGAAAAGAATTTGGACCTACATACGTAGAGCCCCAATCACGTGAGGAGCTTATTTCACTTAATCTCCTTCTTGGTTTTGTAATGGGCAGAAACCACCAGATAATTGTCTGGATTGATGTCCCTGAGGGTTGGAGACTTGCTCTGGATCGGAGAGGTTTTTCCATCCACTCGGGAGATCTGCAGCATCCGGCACGGGTCGTGCTTCAGTAAGTAACCTGCAAAGGTCTCCCATCCTCCTCCGACACGAACCATCACGTGTTTGTTGTGCAGCATCTGAAAATATATATATATACGGGGGAAAAAAACCCACAAAAACTCTTGAAAGGGAGCCATTCACTGAGAAATAATGATTTTGGTGCTGGAAAAAGCTGTGCTCCCTTTAATTAAAAGTCACGGACGGTACTCTGTTTTGTAATGAGAGGAAAAGAAATAGTAGAATGGTTTTTATTTAAATTTAAGAAGAAAATTAAAAAAAAAAACCTGTAAGAAAAATAGATAGGATTTAAAACTAAAGATTTTCCTAGTTTATATAAACAACACTATATCCTTTTCTAGTCCTGCAGCACCGAGTGATGCCGTTCTTCACATGTTTAGTCTAAACACATCAGGGAACATGAATATTTTTCAGGTAAATTTTTGGAAAACATGTTAGTAAAGACACCGTTTTATATGTCTTGAAACTGTTTTTTCTTTAAAGGATAGGGATCTATAGAAAAGGACCAGTGAAGGACAAACAACCAAAACAATCACCTCTGTCTCCTAAAATATCAAAATTATTATTTAAGAAAATGAAGTTGCATTTCGTTTAACAATTTAGTATTGCTGACGTACATTCTAATTAAAATAGTCTACTGTTGTAATTAAATTAGTCTTAATGAGGGACATCAGAAACAGCGTATCTGGAACTGTTTGGAGATACCTGAATTTATGCTGAGTTAAGAAAGAAAATACAAGAGAAGTCCCCAGGCTCTTACTAGGGGGAAAGCTCAGTGCTGCTTCCGCTGCTGTCTTTATTCCAGAATCACTGGGGCTTGACCTAGGAAGCCATTTCAGGTGGAGAGGAGTGTCCAACTGCCAAATTATGGACCTTTCTCTAGCACACGTTCTCCAGATCCACACTCATTTTCTGCCTCAACTCCAATAAACCTTTTCACCAAGTGCAAATGTGTCTGCACCGCTGAGTTCAGTTGGCAATTTCACTGTCATTTCTCTCCTCCTTTGGTTCTCCACACAGAGCAGTCAAATAAATACCAGTGAGGTATCATAAAGCAGCCACGTATAGAAGCCACATCATAAATCCCACATTGAAAAGCGCTTTGATTAGTACATCTTATGAAATGCTAAGCACCAGAAATGAAAAGTTGGCCCTGTAAACGGCGTGCCAGTCTGGGTAAGGAGGTGGATTTGTGGCTGTGATGTGTACGTGAGCTCTTCTACATGTCCAGAACTCTCCTGAGAGCAGTACTTGCAGCTGAGACTTTGCAGGGGGCACATAAGCCTTTTGTAACGTAGCACAATTCAGGTTAGTTACACAGAGCATTGATAACAAGAAACATTCCCAATCGAACAAAATCACAGAAAACAAAATGCAAAAAACCCAACTCTTCCAAAAAAATAAACCCCAACAACCCCAACCAACCAACCAACCAACACCCCAGCCTAAAAATATGGGGTTTGACTTCTGTTACGTGCGGTGACAGATTCAGCTGGAGTGAAGAAAGCATGGCAAGCTGTACAACTTGCTGAAGTTTGAAGATTAGGATAAGCTTATAAAGAATCTAATTCTTCATTCAATAATAAGCAGCTGCACATGAATTCTTGTTCGGAAGCTTGCATTTAAAATATTTTAATGCAAGGAAATGCTTGTTTCTGCATTTTGTTTTTCCTGTGAAACACGGTGGGAAGGCAATTCAGAGATAGAGATACTGAAAAATAATGTTACTTCTGATTCATCCTAATGAGAGCACGCTGAAGTACTCTCTGTTTAATGACCATCTCGTAGCTCCTGAGACTGCCTGGGCTGTTGCTCTGGGTTGTAGGAGCTTCTGCAAGAATCCTAAGTGAGGTTTTTCTCTAGATTTACATGGGTATGAAATAACCAGCCCCACATCTTCCCCCATCACACTTTTTCCTCTCAAGCTTTGTATTTTAGTTTCAAGACTTCATTTTGAGCTGACAATGGTACGATCAGCCTTCGGCAGCGTGAGATTTGAATCAAGTCTTCAGTCTGGACAACACATCATGGCAGAATGGTTTTTACATCATTTAAAAATCATTTTACATAAATGGTTTTTACATCAAAAGTTTGAAAACTGCAGTTCGAACTGTGACAGAGCCTCAAGACAGAAGAGTCTACAGAATATTATTTAGCAACATTCTCCTCTCTGAATGCCTACAAAAGCATTGGAGAAATACCCCAAAAACTTTTCACGTGAAGGCATTTTAAGCCCAGCTTGGGTCCACTGCAACACGTGATGGGGGTGTGGGAAGGAGTTAACTGTTGCTGCTGTATTTCAGGTTCCACACATTGTCACAGAGGGGTTCACGATCCACGAGCAGCCAGTATCTGGACTTTTGATTAAGGGTTAGGAATGGAAAGTTAACAAAAAGTGTATTTGGTTCAGTCGCCCTTAGGGACTACTGTGCAGACAAATAAAACCTACTGCTGCTATGTTATTTCCTGACGCTCAAGTTAAATGTACATCTTTTGGTTTTCCCCTCTTTTTGCTTTCTCTTTGTATTATTATACGATTCTAAAATTCACTGAATGCTTGCTTTCTATACAGACTGGGTTCTACTACATCCCAAATATAGTCATTGTTCCTACTGAGCTGTGCCACAAAAGCAGCATTTTACTCCTGTGGCCTTATTTTGATTTTAGTAACAAATCCACAGCACAAATCCAGAATAATTCTGCTAGCTTCAGAATTCTCCAGCTTCACAGAAGTATAAAGGATTTCTCACCAGGAAAAAAAGGAGAAGAATAAAATAACTTGCTCTACTTTCTAAGTGAAAAAGCAGTTTCCTCTCAACATATTTCAGCTGAAGATGAAACGTTTGAGATTTTCTGATCCACCCAATTCAGCTTTTTCTTTGCATGAGATCTCTGAGAAAGAAAAAGTTACATTCTACAGAAATAAAGTTTATCAATCAGTTATCAATGTAAATACATTCATGACATACATATATTTTCACACTGCTCTCCAGCCCACTGAAACTGAGAAAACCCTTTCCGTAAAAGAACATCTAATATAATGTTTACAACTGCTGTAAATCTTCATTATTTCACCTGTGTCTGAAGCAGGGCTGTCACTAAAGCTGTTCCCTCTAGAATCTGTGTTTAAGCAGAATCTAAGGGAAGCTGATGACCAGACAATAGCATCACAGAGGGAGACATTATAGATTGTTTTGGTATGCATTAAAGACGTATCAAGAGATGACATGAAAAATAGTCAACAGAACTGAGGTGAACTAAGCTGTCATTGCATAGGACTTAGGCATCAAAGTGAAATATAGGCTGAAGGGTTCTGATTTTCACATAAGTAAGTTTAGAGAGCTTTATGGCTTATTAAAGATATATTAGTCTGCATGAAAAGATATTAAGCACATATAAATGAGCATAGTTTTACTAACTTGAAAAAAAAAATCTATTCGGTATTATAGGAACTGAAAATCTGGCCTGATATTGTTATTTCTTTCCATCATTTCCCAGCAGTCCTTGCAAACTGGGGAGGTCCCAGCTGACTGGCATCTAGCAAATGTGATGCCCAGTCACAAGAAGGGTGGGAAGGATGATCCAAGGAACTCCAGGCCTGTCAGTCTGACCTCGGTGCCTGGGAAGGTGATGGAACAGGCCATCCCAAGTGCCGTTCTGCAGCACATGAAGGACACCCGGGCGATCAGGCCCAGCCAACACGGGATCATGAGGGGCAGCTCCTGCTTGACCAACCTGATCTCCTTCTATGACAAAGTGACCCATTGGTGGCTGAGGGAAAGGCCGTGGATGCTGTTTGCCTGGACTTCAGTCAGGCCTTTGATGCAGTCTCCTTCAGTATCCTCCTGGAGAAACTGTCTTTCCTTGGCTTGGATGGGAGTAATCTTTGCTGGGTTAAAAACTGGCTGGAGGCCGGGCCCAAGGGGTGGTGGGGAATGGAGTTAAATCCAGTGGGAGGCCAGTCACGAGCTGTGTCCCCCAGGGCTCGGTCCTGGGGCCGGTTCTCTTGAACATCT
>BJBW01009907.1:6127-99176 GCA_004320125.1 Scolopax mira
GGATTAGGGATGAGAAGATTTAGGTTCTATTTTTATCCTAGTTGTAATTAATTGAACAGTCACTACAAATTCTATAGGCTGTGATACAAAGCTCAGGGAATTTAACAACAGTATTTTCCCAGTGACTTCAATTCCATTTGACAGTCTCTCAGCCTTTCTATACCACAGCTTCCTCATATTTAAAATTACTTCTTGGCATTAGCCATACTCCTGTAAAATATTTTGCAATCATTGCATAAAAGCATATTGTACATTATTATGCAAAACTATTTCAGCAGGCATCTCATGCAACTTTTTCAGAATCCTGTTCCAGTTTTCAATAATCTTACTCATCACTTTAAAAGGAACAAAAGCTTTCGGCTGTGGTCAATTAAATTATTTGTTTTATTCTTTTAAAGAAAAAATATCTGCTTAAAGCTTCAGAGGAATGACAGACTATTTAAGCACCTGAGTATTTTCTCCAAGCAGAGATGTGCTAAGTGGAGAAGGTCTTCTCAGTTGAAGATGACATGGCAAATTTCAGGTACTATAAGACACTTTCAAACTGCAATCTGATTAAGGACACAAGGAGAACAGACTGAGTCTTTCAAAGAAATATGACAAAGGGTTGATTTTTTTTTTTTAATGAAACACAGTTCCTCAGCTTGACCTTTCATTAAATGGATATTATGTAGTACATCAAAGATCAGAAAATATTGCTCAAATTACAATAGTTTAGATAACTAGAAGTTATAGGCAGTGATGCAATCTCCCATCACGTGCTTAACCACAAGGTCTTTGTTCCTCTTCCACTGTAGTGTCTGGGCTCTCGGTACCACAACACACGCTGCTGCACTGCACCAAAATAAAACAAGGGATTGCTTCATTCACCCACAGCGGGCAGAGGTTAAGATAAATACTGAAACTAGGAACAAATTCAATGTAAACCTGTTTTCATCAGGAGAAGAAACTGATTGGAATCGCTGTACGTGGGCAAACATTCCTTCTATCCATAACGTGGCTATTTCCCACAGCCTGTGTGAAAGCATAATATAGACTGCAGATTAGAAAAGATTCCCCTCAACAGAAATGTGTCCTCCCCAGCTCACTCCTCAAGGACAGGTTCCCAGGGGGTAAGTAAATCCTGCACTGAAGCAGCCTTCAAAGTATTGGACATGGCGAGTTTCCTTCTTTTCTTGGATTTTGCAGCTTATGCCCAGTCTTGACAATATTTGGCAAACAACAGGATAAGCCCACGCTGCTTATCTTATTATCAAGTGGAAAAAGTAATTTTATACAAAGACTTCATGCCCTTGTGGTTTACATGAGTCTATCATGACCAAGACACCTAAACTAACAGAATCACACTTCACAGAGGGAATTTGTGTATTTGTTTTAAAGGGAAGGTAAGTCTAAGGAAACTGGTATCCTCCAGATCTTTACGTATAATGATATACCATGGTGTTCCAAAGCATGCTTGAAGTCCAACCAAGAGATTGCAATGTTCTTTAAAATCAAAGTAAAACACTGAATATGCAAACTTTGACCCTAACTCCAGCCCAACAGCGAACAGCTCTCAGAAACACTTCAAGCCTTTAGTTCAAACTGCTCAGTCCGTGGTTCTGGCTCTAATGACCTTCACTTCCATGTTGTGAAACTCATCCAAGTTGAAGCTACCATTTACAGGGATGATCACCCTTTGAGGCATCCTTGACACGGGCAAGCTGTGGTCCAGTGCTGCGAACAGACAACCTCTGGTGCTATCACTCCCTTATCTGCCATGCACTCACAAACTCAGCCTAACCATATCATTGTAACTGAGACTTACAAAATATTAGGCAAAGCATCCATTTGGAGCATGGGAAAAGAAGGGTTTTCTAACAAAAGTGCAATGCCAGAGCCTCATCAACTTTCCAAGGACTTCCAGGCTTTGCAACAGGCTTCTAACTCCTGATAGCTGCGATACCACAAATGAGTGGGGATTTTGCAAGTTAGAGGTGCTTTCTCTCCTCGTGAGGCCATTTGGCACTATAAGAGCAGTGCCTGACCTCAGGCACTCAACAGAGTTTGCAAGACACTCCAGCAAAGCCACTTAACGTGAGGAGTTTTCACAGCACAGAGGCCAGCACCGAACTGCATCCATACCTTCCGGTTGCACTTTAATTCACTTTATTCCTCTTTGCTCCTCACACGCCTCCCCCAGTGGCTTAGCTGTATCAGTGTTATGTCTCAGAGCTATTCAGCCAGTGGAGAGTCAGATAACATTTATTGTTAACACCAAAATCCCGTGCAAGCTTCAGCCTTGCTGCCTGGCTGTCCAGGAACAAACTGTGCACTTCAGTTCCTACAGACGGAGCGGAGCCAGCACAGCCCCAGATGCAGAATACAAAGAGCTTTCAAGTGAAGGCTGTTGGACACAGAGAGCCTTCACCAGACACGGCTGGGGAAGGAAAACCTGCCAACTTTGGCCAGGAGGAAAAAAGAGGCATGTTCTAGCTGACTGACAGAGCGGGAAGCACACCACAGCCCCGAGAACCTTCTGGTGACTCACAGAGGATGCTCCTGTGCAGGTAGGGAACAATAGCAAGGAGTAAGATTTTCCAAGCAACTATTATCATTATGTGAGAACCCCTGGACAAGCCTGAAAAACTCCCCCTTAATTCCCTAAAGAATGTTACCAATAGTCTAAGTAATGCCCTCTGCCAGGAGCTACAGGGATAACTCACACCGACTGAAAGAAAGGCTTCACGAGGCATCTCTGAGCCTTTCTTCTCCCAAAACCAACACCCTGCTTAAATGGAACCTTTTTCTAAATTGAGACTTGTGTATCCAGATAAGAACAGTGATTAGTGGAATAAAACCCGCACTGTTATCAGACTGGAGCTGTATTTGTAAGTATACATCATTAGCATGAGAAGAACCAGAAAAGGCTTCTCGTGAGAACACTAAATCTCAAAAACACAACCCACAGATGTCTGGAAATAACACTGAAAGGTGATGTTCTAAAAGAAAAATATATACCTAAGACATGAGAATTTCCTCCCAAGGATATCAGAATTTGGAATTTTTATGAGAAGCAGGACCTGACCTGCAGCAGGATTACCACCTCAGAGACTATCTGCATCCTTTCCTTTAGATTCACAGATGTCTAGCCTGAATTTTTGGCTGCTCTTTCCAGTAGAAGTATTAAGTTGTGTGTAAAAACACACATCAGCACCATAACCTGCTTTGCCATGTAGGAACTGGCTGCCTGTGTCCAGTGTCAAGGGCAAAGAGAAGTGGAAAGAGAACAACTAAGAAAAAATTGCTAAAGCAGCAGCTCACCCTTCCCAGCACAAACACTAAAGAGTTTTTTTATGCTGAGTCTTTTTCAAGCTGATGCTGCTTGTGGAAATGATTGAATTCATGTTTTAGAAAGAGTATTTAGGTTTTGGAAAGCCTCCCAAATGAAGTAGTGACTACTACATTCTTTAAAATAATTAAATGGCCATGTTCCATTCTTAATATATCTTCATTAAAACAGTCTAGTTTAGTCTGTTTTAGTAGATATGAACCAGACAAGTATAATGTTCATCTTTCTTAAAGTAGGAATTTTGTTTTCCTTTCTGCAAGATGTTTTATGTTAAGGTACACAATATGAAAAACCTTCCCAGTAAAGTACTGGGAGAAACAGCCTGAAAAGGGCACAGAAGCTCCATAACTGGAGGCCAGTTCATGATACTACCGCTTAAACCAAGGTTACTTTTAAAACAATTAGACCTGCTCTCTCCTTTTCTTTCATCCACTGCCTCTGTTGTCTCAGATCAAAGAACTAATGCAGGTTAAAAGCTACTTTTAAAAAAATTACTATTATTTTCCAGCTGGATCAGTTCATCACATGATTATACACGCGCTTGGCCTGGCCCAAGGTAAAGAGCTGTGGTGTGAAAACAGGAATAAACAGCCAGAAGTGTTTCTTTCTCTTTCAGTTCTGCCTTGAGATACTACTGAAAACTTACCTTGACAAACCTCTGCCAGGAACAGCGTAGATATGATTGCAGCTTCTGGTTTTCATGCATTTTTAATACAGTTTTATAAGTAAAGTAAATATAAACATGAGATAGTATGCTTTGTGCTTTTGGGCATATCTGAAGTTGAAATTCTAGATCGGAAATTTGTATTATTTTTTTAAAAAATCTTGTTATATTTACTTTTAAAACTCACTGCAAAGAGCTTGGAAACAATCCACAACCTACCTTCATACATCTCCAAAATGTGAACTGTGTCGCCGACTTGCAAGGAGAGCTCCACATCTTGGACAGCATCGTAATTGTATATTGCTGAAAAGGGGAAGAGACAAGAAAGAGGGATGAAAAAATACAATCATGAAAACTGTGTGTTATTCAGATTTTGAAATCTGGTATAATGGCACCTGTCAAAGGCAGAATATGATTTTGAAAAAGCACTATCATGTTAGTAAGCTCTCCTGTGCATATAATACACCAGAGAAAGACGTAGCTTATCTATTTCCAGGTTTTATCATCAGTTCCTGCAAGGATAAAAAAACATTACTCTTAACATCAAACAAAGTTTGTCTTTCACCTTTAAGAACCCAGATCTGTGACACTATATTAAGAAGCTGCATCTTCCCACTTCATTCACAACCTGCCCAGCAAAGGTCACTCTCACCCCAGGCAGAGGTTATGGATCAATTAGATAATTGTCATTTTTTATTAGTGTTTCACGGGACTAACTGCAATGTAGCACTCACAAGCCCTGGCAAAAATACATAAATTGGTTGTCATAAGAAAAGAATGCCACTATTCTATATTAAAAGCCTTGTGCTATTTGCTATTAAAAGCTTCTTCCAGACAGCAGCTGTTTTAGCACAAAAATTAAGATTCTCTGCAAATTTAATCCCTACCAAAAACAAAGCTAATCTGAATGCTGAGAGGATTTCCAGTGGGAATAGGATTAAGCCCAGAAGCCCAGGCTGCTAAACTGCCTTTTCTCTGGAACTTTCTTGAGGTGCAGAGTTTCAATGGGCAAAGCAGAGAGCTCCTTAGAGCTGCTGGAGGCTCGTCAAGGTGAGAACATTTAATCTGAATTTGCTTTCAAAGCAATTTGAGTACAAAGACATAACGCAGTCAGGAAAATGCTTTGCTATGGTTTGTTGAATTGATCAGCTAAATCAGAACATACCACAATGAGATGGTATTTATTTATTTAAAACACCAGTTTAAGCACAGATCACATCTCAGACAGCAACACAGTCTTCTCACACACACTGTGTCACATTTAAGCCTCTAAATCTGTTCCGCAAGAAAACGTATTGAAGTAAGCCCAATGTTTATTTTTATAAAGAAGGCAAATAAATCAAGCAAACATTTTCAGGGGGCTTTGGGAAAATTCTTCAGACTTCAGAGGGTTTGTATTTGAAGAACTCTCTCTGAATATTAAATAAATAATTTAAAAAAGAGCTCCTATGTCAGGAAATTCGCATCAAATGCCTATCATTTCCGTCAAGATGAGGTATATTGCCTCCTGGCAAGCATCCAGAATAAGCAAATGACTGTGGCTTACCACACCGGAAATTATCTCACATATATACTTGCTTTCTTTAAAATATTGTAACTATAAATAATCCAACAGAAGTAGGCAGGCAATGTGAATTCCCTGCAGTATATGAAATAGACCCCAATCACAAACAGATACTTATTTTCTGATGCTGCAGGGGCAGACTTTGTTCATGGTGGCCCCAATTCATGCCCACCATAACCTCAGCACCTGCAGGGACACACACAGGGAACGTGGGGAACCTTTTATGCTGCTTTCCAAAGGGTCACACCAATGTTACAGGATTTTTGCTCCAAAGGCACCAGCTGCTTCAACAGCCAGTTTTCTCTCCCTCCCCGCAACGGTGTGGTAAGCCAAGATAACAAAAACCAACTGGTGATCTGGATATTCAGTTTAGACACCTTAAAGGCCACCAAATAGGCCCAAAAGTAAAAATCCCATCAATGTTTTAGCAGAAAAATCTGTGTAACATTTACAGGCAAAGACAAACATAAACACACCTGAACGGATCAGAGTCATCCATTAAGAGCTACCTTCTATTGATGGATGCCAAGATCATAAATTGACAGAAGAATGCTTAATATTGTATTTGATTCAGTTAAAAAAGAAAACATTCTGCCAGGGTTTTCAGAGTTCAGCATAAAAGTGCAGTGCCCAACCCAAAGGAAGCTCACTCCCTGTGGCTGTGTCTCCAGCTGCAGTGAACCTGCCAGATCCTTAGTGGTCCATGAGGATGCTGCAATCCATGACTTGGATGGGACACCTCCAAACCTCCCTGAGACTCCCCAGGGAGTGGGATGGAAGGATAGAACAATTCAGGCTTCCTCTGGAGTCCCTGCAGAACTGTTGGCCTGTAACGTGCTATGGGGACACAGGAGGTGTCATTCCTCAGCTGAAGTCCAGGCATCAAGCGGTCCATGGACATTATTAATCCTAGAGCACTGTCAACAGAGTTAGAAGATTTAAAGCACAGGGTTTTCGCCAATTTCTAACTTGGCTGATTTCATTCTCTCTACTGAGGTATCTCCTGTGGTTACAGCTGGGCTGCTTTACTTTGTCTTCAGATGCTGTTTGGGATTCCCGTTTCACGGCTGCGCTCTCCGGGAGAAACGGCTGCTGTTCAGGAATGGCACGTGTGCTTACGGCCACCAGGATTCCTACCTACAATTTCTAGATGCCTGGGGTTTCTTTGGGACAAACAGACATTATATAAATATCGGTCTGTATTTTTTTTCCCACAAAATACTGCTTTAGCTTCAGACAAAAGCATTCTGAGCAGCACCAAGTATCTAACAGAAAGGTGGGCGGGCATCAGACAAGCCTTTCTTTGGAGAACACAGTTAGTTAATTCAAATCCAAAGAGCACAACAGCCTCAAGAAGAGGGAAACTAAACACTGCAGTTCCCTTCCCTTCTCTCTCCCTGCTCTACCAGGAAGGTTTCAGATCCCCATGTGGGGCACTTACAAGCTGAAGGAACACACTGACACTGTGCATCAGAAAAAAGGCAAGATTTGTAGTATCTTGCATTGCTAGATGGACTCGAGCAAGAACAGAGAGCCGTGTGTATAAAATCTCCCACCCAATGGTTATGCACAAGGTTATAAAAGACAAATTGCTGGCATATTTTCCCTGGGAGCTTGAAGCAGCAGGAAGCATCAGTTGCAGCAGTAAAGTCAGCCCTGTCCCAAACACTCCATCTGCAGCTATTTCAGCTGCTTTGCTTCTTTTTCATCCTGTGTATTTAAGCTGACCTCCTTCAGACTTAAAAGAGAAAGGAAGCTGCATATAACAAACATGGTCAAGGCATGAAAAAAAAAAAATACAAATCCTTCATCCTTGCAGCTAGGAAGGAAAAAAATAATAATTTAAAACCAGAGAGATTTTTGTCCCCAAATCTGCAGGAGTATCTGAAGCTAAGTCTTTTCCCTTCAAGTTAAACTTCAGTTGAGAATTTGTCCTTGAAATTCACTTTGGAAGAATGATTCTGTTCTTTTTAATCACCCTGAACATAAAGCAGCACTGAAATCTTGCAAATTTGATCCAAACAAAGAGGATGAGATGGAAACGTGATCCATAGGAAAGAGATACTGGGGTTGTTTTGATAACTGGAGTATAACTACAGACAATCTATTTTATTATTTAATTCACATGAAGGCAGTCTCCCAGTTTGATCATAGGAAAGTAAGTTTAAGAAATGTTGTTTTTCTTAATGATGCATCCAGCCCACAGAATTCATCGGGAGGGAAGGTCAGGAGTCAACAGTGGGGCTGGTTTGAAAAGGACAACAGATAACACGATGACAGCAGCCAGAGTAATGGAGTTGAAGATAAGGAGAAGCAATTTTCATGCTTCAGGGCAGAAGGTGAGTCCTCAAAATGGATCGGGAGGGAACTCTAGAGACATTGCACAAGTGGGTGTGCACCCTGGAGCCTGGGGGATACACTGGCCTGCTCTGAAGCATCACGCAACAGGCAGTACCAGAAGCAAAGACTCCAGGATTGGCAAAGGGAACCCAAGACAGCCTGGGATTTCCAGGGCTCTGAGTAACAACTATCGGCGAGGTGGAAGCTTCTGAGAAGGCACAGGGTTTCATGTGAGCTCTGGTGGGAAGAGCAGGTTTCGTTATGTCACTCCCTCCAGTTGCACAAAGACAGCAGATTACTCACAGCACACAGTCCTGACCTGGGAAACCCCAGACACTGGGACTTCAAACAGCAAGAAGCCTCAATGTCATGCACAGGGCAGAAAATGAGAAGCAGCACAATTAGAATATATAAAACCCCAACACATAGTTTGAAAACCCACAAAGCTTCGCTTCCCAAGAGTCCTGGGAGAAGCCTTAATTTGCAAGAGGTCTGTCAGCAACCCACTGAGCCTGACACAGCTTTTAGTGAAACCAGTGAGAGTTTTGGCACGTGTTTCCATGACAGCCATGTCAGGGTTGTTTCTCCAGTGCTACCAACAGCATCCACTGGGAAGGAAGGTGATGGCACAGTCACCTTGGATGCCACATGCGTATCTGGCCGCATTTTCCAGACCCAGTATACATCTGGGCAAGTGATGTCCTGTCCTTACACAGTACCACCAGCACCAGTTCAAAAGGGAGTTCTCTTTTGCAAGCAGAGAAACTGAGGACAGATCACCTGAATCTGCAGCATATTCAAAGATGAAAACCAAGTATTAAATCCTAGATCCGTTTTTAACACAAGTCCATAACTTTTTGAAGACTGTTCTAAAAGTGAAACTCGGACAAAATGTCTGAAACAAAAGTGAATGAGGCAGAAACCATCACATACTCTTTTGTGCGTAATTCGAGCAGAATGCAATGGAATTCCTTCCTCAATAACTTGTTCAAATGCATTTGAAATGCGGATTATTAGCCTCAAAAACACGGCCAGATCCGTTATCTCGCACTCAGCTCAAAATACCCACTCCTCCACCCGTGACCACGACACGATATCTGCTTCCAAATACCATGTCCCACTTCTGCGGGGTCTGCCCTCACCACTATCTGATAGGAGAGGGCTGTGCCTTGCTCCCTCCGAACAAAGAAGCGCTTTCAGGGCTGTTGCAATAACCAGACTCCAGCCCATTACGTCTTTCAACTGAAGAGTCAAAAACTATTGTACGGAAACAGAAGTATGTGCTTTTATGCTGCAACAACCCTGTATTAAGAAATGGCATTTCGGCCGGACAGCCCCATTTGAAGCAGCCTGGTATGCTATCTGTTGCCAAGATATACCCAAAAAAACAGTGGCTTTATTTAAAAAACAAGAAACTGCCCAAGGAATTAATTCTTAATGGGAACAAAGGCTTTTTGATGTTTGAGCAAAAACGTTCTTGTAACTTCCCAGGAATTTGTGTCTGAAAAATTGCGAGTAGCATAATTAAGATTTATATGTCAGGCTACTTCTTCAAGAAAAGTCAGTCATGGTTCAACTCTGTGAAACATGCACATTAACTGAATGTTCTAAAAAAAATTACTCCCAAATTGGTTGATGCTGACATTCAGTCTCAATTCTACAAAGTTCCAAGTGACTGCTTAGCATTTTGAATGCAAATAATCCAGAATAACAGCATTATGTGGATGGAAATGCTTTAATTAATAGCCATCATTAGACTTCAGAGTCAAAGATCTGATGAGCTAGAGGAGGAGCTTTAACATCTTGAATATGCATTGTTTCAGGCTGACCTCACACACAGGAATACACCTGGAAGGACTTTCACTTATCCTTAAAACTAGGTATTCAATCAACTGAGAAGTTAATACCATCTGCCTATGCAGGAGGATACAGCATGGCCTTTCTAATTTGGATTTTGTACCGTCAAATAATATATTCATTCCTTTCTTTTGAGAACCATGAGAAAAGCAGGAACATCCACACTGTCCTCCACATGCTTCCAACACCTGCAGCTCCAGCCCAAGACTATTGCAATAACCAAACCTGAATGAGGGTGCTGCTGCTCACCTGCTGAGGAGGAGGAAGCGTGTCTGCCAGATGCACAGTTGATCAGACGTCTAAGATTTTTCTGATTTCCTCCAAATAACAGAGTACTATCCTGGAGATGGGATAGGTAAAGTCTAGGGTTTTGCAGAGTCTGACTCAAATCAAACTAATTTAAATTAGCAGTCTAAATTAAGCTAATTTAGGATTGGGAAAGATTTTCTCTCTGAGTCATTCTGTCATCAACTTTTGGATATTCCCATCTCTCTTTCTCCATCTAGACTGGATCAGATTTTAGGATCAATGGTTTAATCTCTTAAAGTCTGGATTGCTTTAGGAAAAAAAACCAACTTCACAGCCTCAGCCCACGGGAATACGAATGGCTTCACAAGTGTTACACAAATGCTCTGATGATCTAATGGTCTCTTATGGCTTTAAACTGTACAGACTAAAACCACAGTCAGCTCCTCAACAATGCTCTGGAGCAAGTGGCAGATCCAGTGACAAATCAGCCCATGTATTTTAATTAGAACTTCTTAGTAGATTCAGATCAGGCAAACTGAAATGATTCAACTGTTGAAGCAAGACACATCTGATTATAAGAGAAAAAAGTAATTTCTATCTTTTCATGTTGACAGCATTCCCATTAGTCATCTTCCCCTCAATTATTTCTCAGAAAGTGTTCCTAACACAGTGGCTGGATGACAATAAAGGTGATTCTGTTCTCAGAGTGCATCCACACCACAAGGCAGGACAGAGATCCCAAACATACTCCCATTTGGATACCAGTAATGAAGTCACCACAGTGGAAGCTGGTTTGTCTCTCTGTAACTCTGCTTCGGGTAGAAGCAGCCAAACTGCAGCTGCTTCTGAACAGCACAGAAACCCTCTGTTACACTCATCAGAGTCTACGGTAAGTTTTCTTGCTGACCAGAGACTTTTCCAGACTTACGTTTATGGCAGTGAGGAGCAGAGAGAAGTTACAGCACGTTTGTTACAGCACTATGAAGTACTAACCCAGTCTTTGCTCAATATGAGCAGATATAACACTTGGAAAAAATCTCCCCTCAAGAGTTAAAACAAATGCCCCCCATCTCCAAAAGTCCAATTTCCCCTTTTACCAATGTCAATATGGAATTTAAAGCTCTGCTGTTTTTACAAACGCAGTAGTTTTCTAACCCATTTTCCTGAAGACATGTACCAGACCAGCAGTCTCATAGTAATTATGCATTTTATTTTACATATGGGTAACGCAAACACAAATCATTAGCTGTGTAATCTTCACTAGGCTTTCTACTTCCTTTCATTATTTTCACTCTAAAGGGCCCTTAGGGATTTTAAGCTCAGATAAAGAATTAATCTATATTAGCTGTCTCAGCTTATGTCTGGAGTAAGAGGGAGTGCTGAGAGCCAATGGAGGAATAAATCAGTACCAGCAAAGTAGGAGCCAACCTGCTCCTGAATATACTACACTCAACTAAATCCAGTGCTTGATTAAAAAGGAAAAAAAAAAACCAACCAACACCAAAAAAAAGAAGCCCAAAAAACCTAGACCTGCAGTTTTAGTCACCTTGGAACATCAGGAAATGTCCCCTTTTGCAGATACACAGATAGAAAAAGAAAACAGACTAGCTTCTTTTCTTGAAGATTAAAACTTTGGTAAGTTTTTATCAGGTTGCCTTGATACCTCTTTCTACCACAACCATTTAAGGTTGCCTGGAAGATTACCCATGTTGTGGTATAGAGGAATGCCCTTGGCATCTCTGCTTCCTGCAGTCAGGGAGAATGGCGCCTGCCTAAGAGGGTTCAAACATAAAAAGATAAAATAAGGAGGTGTCAGCCACAGCACAGAACAGTTTTTAAGGCTACAGTCTGTTTGAATTTCTAGCTAATTCTAAGTGAGCAACGTGCAATAGCATGTCAGTGTGTGAGTGGAATGAGCAGATGTAGGAGTATCCAACACAGAACTCATGTGCCAAAAGCAGCTTCCAAGTGCAAAGAGGGGACAACCCATTCCTTGATGGGTCTGGAAGGTGGGTTTTGACTTAATGGTTCTCAATCCAGCAGCTGGAAGATCTTGCATTTCATTGAGCTGACCTTCCTATAGTTGATACAGAAGAGCAGAAACCAGTGATGGCAAATTGCGGTTCCCTTTTTGGTGGTACCCAATTCTGAGCAGTATGAATTTGGCTCAGGGAGGAAAGGTAAAGAAACAGCTGCCAATGTTGTTATTACTACAGAGAAACCTCAGATCCTGGTGCTATCAAAGCTGCATCTTTTACCAGCTCCAATTTCACAAAACACATCTACCCAGCGTTTTTAAATTCATTTACCAAGATATATGTTCAACTGCTTTCACAATGACCTTCTCGAGAGGCAGGATACAAGACAAGACTGCTCCTTTCCATCTCTTGGCAAGGCTACAAGAACTAGATACCACAGTGACAGGCAACTTATAGATCTTATTAGGTTAAAGAGTGCTTGATATTATTGTAAGGTACATATCTTCCAAGCCCTGCAGCTTTATATTTTGCCTCTTTGAAATCTGAGCAGTAACATCTAGCCTGAACAATTAGTATTCTCTCCAAAATATATTAAATCATAGTCTTGTCCTTCAGAGCAACCATTCTAGCCACATAACACTGTTTCAATTCTCATATAACCATAGAAATCAACAGTTTTGCCATTGGATTTAGACAAGTCGGAATCTCATGTGTATTCAGGTCAACCTACTGATATCACAAGAACTCAGTAAACTTAAAATATTATGCATCTTCTCTGTATTGTGCATTTTGGAGAAAGAGACTTAGAAGAAAATAGGCACTCTTTGGGCTGTCCTCTACAAAAGAAGGCGTTCACACCTAGCACCTTCTGAGCATTGTGGTACTTACATTCTAATTTTAACAACTGCATACACCTATCAGAGGTTTGAAATCCAGTTTTCACAAAAGTAATCTCTGATTTTGAATGTTTCCATTGTTATGGCTTGTGAAGAAACAGATGCTTGTTTATAACATACAATTGCAACTGAATTTTACCCAGTCTCTCTCTAATCACCTTGTTTGTTTTGTTTTTTCCCCTCCAAGCCTGCAAATGTGAAACTTGTGTTTGGACAGATTAACTGCAAGAATAATTTTTGCAATGAAATTTTCAAGCAGATTTATAAAAGCAAAAACCCCAAACCATCGCTTGATAAATTAGACTACTCAGCTAATTCCCAACTTGAAAGTGTGTGGCACTTTCAAAAGAATTAAGTGAATTTGCCATTGGCTTTAAATTACTGTCCTAGTTCTTACTGGGCAAAACATCAAAGGACGTAGGAAGAAGACTTGGAAATACTACTGTACAGAACTGCGAGTGCTACTATCTAATGAGTTTTGCTCTGTGCATTACTTTCAGAGGGAACGAGGGTGGAGAGATGAGAGGAGATCTAATGAGTAAAACACTTGGGCATGGAGTCCAACTGTGCCTACTCTTCACCTCAAAGTTCACTTCAGTTCAAACTTCAGCACTGTCTCCTGCATCGCACCAACACCCAACTCAAGCCGACAGACCCACAAAGGCTGTAAAGCCAAGGGATCCCATGTCATCAGCCACAAACGTAACCCACCAGAATTACAGCCATAAATTTTCACACAAGTGTTCTCAGGCCTCCAACACCTTCCCCCTTCCATCCACGCGCTCAGGAAGAGACAGACAAGCTCTCCCACAATCTGCAGAAGAATTCCTAACGTGGCTTGGCCCACTGCATTTTACCAAACTTGGGATACGCTGCTAAAACCCTCTTTACCTCCAATGGAGGCCACTTCTGCGAAACCAGCACTTGAGCTAACTCCTGCTGGCAGGGCAAACACAAGCAGAATTCCTGATATGCATAACCAGAGGGATTTGAATTGCCCTCTGCACCTTCAGTCCTTCCCTCTCTATACCAGCTTCGTAACAGATTACATCTCCCAGAATGGATGCCTGTGGTTTCATCGATTCATGTTTGCAAAATGACACAAGCCCCAGTGAGAGAACTGGCCAGATATAGAGTTTCACATTTCCAGAGACCTTTCATTCTACGGCCTTTTTATCTGGCCACCTATCTCAGGTAACAAGCAAATAGCAAACAGGGGAATAGTGTTGAAATCAGGAACAGGAAATCTTGGCCGGGAACTAAGGGTCTTACCCTGGAAAGTAAAAAGCCAAAAAGGAATATTGATCCCTTTGCTGTCAAGAAGAATGAAGAAAAAGCTACTCCCAGATTTGCAGTAGGCAGACCACTTTTATCTTCTTACATCTTGGGCAGTTTTAATTAAAGAATTTGGAACTGGGTACCTTCCTTTCCTTTTCTAGAGCTGTTTTATTCCTTCACATTAAGCTCCATCTCTCTGCAGTTTGAAGCCCCCACTACATTGTCAGAGCAATGAGAATGGACGTGCTGCAAGATCCAGGTCTCTAATATTTAAACTAGTTACTCTTTTTTTTTTTTTTAATGCAGAAGTACTCTTTCAGAACTAATTGGCCATTATTCGACTGTGACATTCTGAAACAGTATTAGACCTTCAGAGCTGAAGTTATAAACTGTTTTATTATTATGGAGGATCAAAGTACCAAGCTTCCCTAAGAGCAGAAAACTGTTATCATCTCCCCTGTATCTCAATGAGCTTTTTGCCCAGACTCAGCACTTTCCAGAACAAGATCCACTTTTATTGCAGCAACACCTCCAAAAATTTGAGGGTATAAGAAGTGGCCAAAGAACAGTCTCCACAAAACAATCACTATTTTTTTTTTTTAGGTCCATTCTGACAATGTGCCAGACCCCTATCTGAAAGCTTCAAGAGGCTGCCAGAGCAATTCAGCCTTTAAAGAACGTTCCCCCTCTGTTCCTGGGACGTACAGTCTGTACTCCACCAACACGACATTTTTATCAGCAACTGGTCCAACTAGTGCATTGTAACATCTTCAGTTTATGAAGTCAACCATGAACTGGCCACCTAAAAAAGCTATTTAGCAATTCATAGTTATGTTCTAGTTTTATTAGCATGCTTCCTGGCAAATGCACCAAAAATTCATTACAGCATGTTAGGCATTAAATCACAAATTACATGCATTGGGCCTGAAATCAGTCTCTCTCTGGCAGCAAGGGGCTAAATGCACTCATGACTTTGGACTAAGGCAGTTTTAAGCTTGGCTATGGTTGTGTCTTGACATGCTAGCATAAATAGGATTATTTTTTCCCTAAAAGCACTAACTCAAAGAAATGTCCTACCAGTCCAGTTAAGTGCAAGTTAAATAGGAAAAAAAAAAAAGTAGACTTTCAATTAAAGGAACTTTGGCAAGCTTGCACGTGGAAGGGTGTACGTTTTTCAACTTCTGAATGACAGGGAAAGATTACACATTTACTACTTCTTTATCAATATGCTATTGGTCCAAGTTTTTTCTGATAATGAACTTTTATTATTTTGCTTTTAACTTGCATAGTCCCCATCTGTGTTTGTGCTAGCAAATCCAGTCCTGCACCAAAAGAAGAACCACAAGAACCACAAGAGAGTGGTGTGAAATTGAGAATGGTCGGCACACCCAGCTCTAGCAGAAGCTGGTAATTACAGCCTCTTGACACCTCTGAGCAATTAGGCTCACATCTAATCAGCATGAGAAAGCTCAGCCAGAACTCTAGAAGGCAACTACCAGTTCTGGATGTCTCAAGAGAGGATTTGGAGTGTCAATAAAGGGACCTGACTGTTTGTAAGATGAACCACGGGATAGTTCCTAAACATCAGGGCTGTTTGTGACATTTCAAGGTGGAAACCCAAGAGCTAAAGCACCCAGAAGTCACAAGATGCTTCCAGAAATATTGCTTGTCAAAGCAAGAATAAGAAAAGAAACGGTTACAAGTCCTGTTCACGTCAGCAATGCCTTTGAAGTCCACAGGATTAGTTTCACAGGGAACCGCTTAAGGAGCAGAGCAGTAATCACCAAAAGCAAGAGGAGACAGACTCGGGCTAATATGGATTAACAAAAAAATAGAAAGGACTATGGAAGCAAGAAGTAGCACAGCCAACTTCCACATCCACAGCAGCAAAAACTAGGGAAGTCAATCAGAAATAAAACACTCTGAAGATTCAGAGCTTTTTGCTGTCAAAACCACCAAGTTTTCACTTTTCTCTGTTGAAAATTTTGTTGGTTTTGCCATCAACATGACAACTTTTAGACACATTATAATATAGCAAATGAGGAAAAACTGAGTGTTTCTATCAATAGAGAGAAGACAGTCATTTCTGGAGTGGGAATGGGCTCTTCCATCCTTCTACAGCCCTTGCACAACAAGTTTCAAACCAGAAGCATCCTACGGGAACAGCAGGCTTAAGGCAAGCAGCAAGTTGAAACAAATAGGAGTTTTGCTCTAATTTGACATGATGTACTACTATCAGCACCACGAAACTCCTTTGATCACAGACTGTATTTCAGGACAACTTTGCAGAAGACGTATGAGGTTTGAACACGAAGCCAAGACCTGATGGCCCAGCGTACCAGAAGTTATCACAAATCAAACCATTAGTAAGAAAATCTTATTTTGCAGCACTCTCTCTTCCTCTCTGATCCTTTGCATTTCTGCTCCCATAAATCACCGATGTAGCTGGCAGGCACTGGTTTACATTTGAAAAATTACTGCCATTCCTAAGACATGACGCAGCTGATTGTAACTCAACCACCACATGGTATTTCAAAAAAGTAAATACTTCTTTACTACAAGAATAGTTCTATGCTCCAGTCCCTCCAGCAGGGAAAAAACAATAACTATTAGGGGTAATTACCTGTCAGTTTACAAAAAAACCCCAACCAACCAACAACCAAACCAACCTATTTGAAAAGAAAAAATAAAAACAAAATAAAAGATGACAGCCTGAAGCTCAAAGGCTGCTGTTTGTCACTGTAAGGAGCAGTTTCTATTGGAAATATGGCTGAGGTATTTTAGCCACAGCATGTGGCTCCACTTCTTTTGGAACTACATCAAATCTAACCATCCCCTTTCAAATATCACCTACATATTTGCACACTGAAGTATAAAATGGGAATCCCTGGAATGGGATGCGAGGAGGCAGGGAAAGCTGAGGAACTAAAGCTACCCAGAAGTTTCTCAATCTTTCCCTCCCAGCTCCCTGCCTTAAAAAAGCACCACATCAAAACACTGTGTGTGTTGTGAGTGACTGAACTGCTTTGTTTCATTAGCTTCCCTTCAACCCAACATTTTAAGACATTTTAAGACATTTTCTAAACAAAACTCGACTCTAGTTTTACTCAGAGCCTACAAAGATTACTAAAATACAAAGAAAGCATTGATGTACCTCACTGACCAGTGAAGGTTTTCGGGGCTCAATATTGTTTTAAGTTACGCATTTAACAATTTGGAGAGATCACAGGCAACAAACATTTCTTAAGCTTTCCCTCGCTCCTTCTAAGCGGGACATCCCAATTTGTGGCTTTCAGTGTTTTGGTGCAAGCTCCAGGTTTGTTGCTGGGTCAAAGCCCTTTGTTGTACGTGGGGTGAATGATCCATTATGGCCTGAAAGAGCAGAGGAACAGCCACGATGGTCTGCCTGGTCCTTCCCCATCCTATCGCATAAGCTCCATGAAACAGTCACTGCCCCCAAAATAAAGGTAAATTTCCATTTTAAGAGATAGTCACACGAGCGCATCCAGGTGCAAGCCACTACCTTCACCAAAATGCAAACCATTCTGGATCTCGCATCTCAGAGCTCTTTCAATAAAATTCAATTAATAATTTCTTATTCTGGAAGATCTGAATTGGCTGAAAAATAGCTGCATACACAGGTCGAACTACAGGACTATAAACAAACACTTCCCATCCTGTTAGTCTGCAGTCAAAGGTGACATACACACATCACACAAAGGTGACATACCTGATACATCACCAGAGTCACCTGGAAGCCGTTCTGGCTGAAAACTCAGCACTTTTCATTCTAAATTAGCTTTGAAAATTGGAACTGGGCTGTCCAACTGTTCATTCTGGGTTTACACCACAACAGCTTATGATTTCATGAGCTCCAGATTTGCTCATACTGGGTACTGAAACCATCCAGACAGTCTTCTCCAGTCCCCAAAGGACACTTAGATGTTAAGAACAGATGACAACTAATGAAAGAATGGCTTTTACCACTGGTGTAATGCTTAAATTGAAGTTAATGCAAGCCCATGTTACTGCCAGCAAAAAAAGAAAATAATTACCTTGTCGATTCCTTATGCCACAAGTTAAGAATTTTAAAACAAGTAGATAGTAAGAGTTAAAAATTGTGGGGAGTCATTCAGGTATTCTTTCCTTCACAGCACACACTTTTGATTGAAAAAAGTCTGTATAAAAAAAGACTGATGGTGATCCTCATTTTTTGTTGTGTGGGTGTCTATTTTTGTCAGTTAGGTCGATGGCTGGACAAGATGATCTTTAAGGTCCCTTCCAACCTAGAAGATTCTGTGATTCTGTACAAAAGGCATGCTGCAAATGACACCTTCTTTTTAAGAGAAGCACTTGAGCAAACTTTGGTTACCTCATTTAGGCGGCCCAAGAACCAGCCAGCTTGCGAGGAAGATGCACCAGATAATACCTTTCCTTCCCAAATTAGAGGTGAAGCACGTTACAAGGAAGCTTTGGGAGACCCAGAAAATGCTGTTGCTTAAAGAGGCAAGATGCTGCCCATCAGACGATCAGCAGCATTTCGTCCTTTTACAGAGCTGAAGCTTCCAAAATCCCATCTGTTACTGGGTTGAAAATTCATTGCAAGTGAGAAACTGCAAGCCATTTGTCTCTCACGTATGCTTCCCTAAAAATGCTACAATTTCCACTCTTGCACTCTCTGCTGTCTGCCGTTTCAAACTCAGGCCACGTGCCATCTGTACTACCCATGGGAAAGGTACCAGTCTCCAGGTTTAACCAACTGAGGACAAAACTACAAGGCAGCAAATCAGCTTGAACCCATAATCAACAAATCTGTAGAATAATCCATTCTGAACTGAAATGCAAAAAATCAGACGAGTGACACTGAATCACATTGTTTCCTTCTTGGAAATTCTTACTGCATCGCTATGATTTACAGGGTTGTGTTTAAAATAAATGCAAGTACTTCTGTATTCACTTCTGAAGCCCAGACTACTAACAGCCACAATGTGCATTCTTTCCGAAAAAAATGAACTTTTATCTTTGCTCTTCACAACTACCACCTTACCCACGCTACCAGAGAATGAAAGCCGTCATCAGCTAACGATCTATATCATCAAACCAGTGGAATTACCCTCATTACAACCACCTTCGTAATTGGTACTAACTTGCACCTTGGTTAGCAGGCAGACTAAAGGCCCAAGAAGCCCTCCGTTTCCTCTCCATCCTCATCAAAATCTCCAAAATTAAGCACAAAACTGACAAGGACCAGTACCTGAGAGCACAGCTCGAGCACAGCACAGGATGCAACTGTAGACAGGAAATGGACAAGTCTGCAAACATCAAATTGGCAAAATTATCATTCCATTGATGCCACCTATCAAACACTGCCTGATAAAGCCAGTCACTGCATAAATAATTCTGTTTACTGCCTGTGCATTAACCCTGTCACTTCTGGTTGCAAATGAAAGGCAAGAGCTGAAGCACTGCAGACTCCGACAGTTTGGTCCATGTGTCCCCATACAGGGAAAATAAGTTACCTTTTTCACACAGCTGCCTGAACACACAGAAAGGAGGGGATACTTCTCATGGACACACTTTTGGATCAGTACTGTAAGGGAAGAGGCAGATTTTCCCCTCCACCCTGCTTACTCACAAGCCAGTGCCCTTTCTGGCAGAGGAGCTGTCATAATCAGCAGTTGGCTCAGACCAGCACAAAAAACTCCCCCGGAAGCTAATAAAAAGGAAGCGAGAGGAGTGTCTCTGATTCATCCCACTGCCCAAGGCCATTCTGGAGGTAGGAGAGCCTCACTCAAAGGTGTGCTTAAAAAATCCCCACCACAATCTAGCACAGCCAATTGCACCAGCATCATACAGTTTTACTTCGTTATAATACCAAATGTTTTTAATTCCTGACGCTCAGAATAATCTCACCAAATCATACATACAGGCCCCCATTATAAATAACCCAGGCTGTTACCTACACAGAAAGAAACAAAGTTCAGGGTCTATAATACTCCACACCCTCCCAGTTACCGGAGCAGAAACCAGATAAGGTTGTGCTGCGCGTAATATCTCTGAAGCATAAGCCACAATCCTGCAAGAAGTGGGGCTGTCTCTCTGAAAAGCCACTTTGAAATCAAGTGGGTAACTTATTCCAAATTCATTCTCTGAAGAATTACGCAGGAGAAGGTTCTTCACCTTTAAACTCACAGACTAGACTTGAAAGAACAACCTCACGGGAGTCAGGGCAATTAACACTTTGCAAGCATGAAATTAAAAATTTTTCTCACATCAAGAAATCCGCTGTGGAACACACAAGGGGCACAGAAGACCACTTTTCATTAAAATAAACTATCAGAACTTGCTTGTGTCATTAGTGGCTTCCTGCATATTGTCCTCTGCCTCATTCTCACAAGCAACCTCAAAATTGTGTGGTTTTCAATTTGTCAAACTCTCAAGAAAAGAGGAACTAAGAGCCACACCATTGGTTATGTTCCTCCTAGAGAGGAGAGAGCCAGCCTTCTCCTCCTGGAATAAAAAGAAAGGGACAGGGACAAGACAGAACTTAAGAGCCACACCACTGGTTATGATCCTTCTAGAGAGGAGCGAGCCAGCATTCAACCACCTCCTTTCAAATAAAAAGAAGGGGACAGGGCAGAAGGTACAAGGTGTCACTCAAGCTTTCACCATTCCTCCCCCTATAACTGTCAAGATTTCCACACCCTGCAAAGATGTCCCCCACAGTCCTGAATTCACTCATTACAACCTTCTGATCCTGCCATCACTTTTTTCTAGCCACATCTTCATTTTTGCCACCACGTTAGAGCGCTCTTCTCTGTAAAACGTGCTGGAAAGGGAAAAGGAGAAAGGTCAGCCCCAGGATTCTTGCAGGATTCCAGGCTCCCGGAGCTCCCAGGGTGCGAGCTGGACACACACCACCGCCCCCAGCCCTACGGGTTCAAAGGGGGAGTACGCGCTGCTGGAACCTGAACGGGGAAGAGAGCACAAACTGAGGGAAAAAAAAGCAAAAAAAAAAAAAAAAAAAAAGAAAAAAAGAATTATAAGAATTGAGAAAGCGCGTGGAGGAGAAGCGAGTCAAGGGTGTGCAAAGGGAAAGGAACGGCTCTAGAAAGGGGGAAGCAGTGACCGTGCGGCGGAGGGAAGCTCGGAGCGGGGCAGCCTGGCCCGTTGCGGGGAGGGAGCGGAGGCTGCGGGGAAGGGAGGGGAAGGCGTGCGGGGCGGGGGTGTCCGGGCTGCCACTCACCGACCCCGTACTTCTCCCGCTTGGTGGGGATCCAGCGGGCCATGCCGGCGAGAGGGGGGGATCCGAGGGGGCTCAGCGCGGCCGCTCGCCCGCCGCTGCCGCTGCCGCCCCGCCGCGCTGCCGGGGGCCGGCCGCCCCGGGCCGCTCCGCCATGCTCCCAAACTTCCCGGCAGCCGCCCAACTTTCCTGCCTCCCCCGCCGCGCCGAGCGGAGGAGAGGGAGGGAGAGAGAAAGGGAAGAAGGGGAGGAGGAGGAGGAGGCGGCTCGTCCCCGCCCCGGCGGGGATCACCTGCTCCCGGCCCGGCCCGGCCCCCGGGGAACCGGCCCCTGCGCTCGGCCGGGGCCGCTGCAAGGTGCTAATGAGGCACGGGGGAAGAGGGAAACGCTAATGAGGAGGGCGGGCGGCTACGGGGAGTGGTTCCCGTTATTGCTGCTAAATATAGTGAGGGATAAGCCAGCAGAGGTTTTCCCGCTCTCAGAGTAAATGCAGATTTTTTAAAAGTAATTCCTTAATAAGGCACCAAAGATGGTGGAGGAATTGGAGCGTCTCCCTTGTGAGGAAAGGCTGAGGGAACTGGGACTCTTGAGCCTGGAGAAGAGAAGGCTGAGGGGAGACCTTATTGATGCTTCCAAGGATCTAAAGGGTGGGTTGAAGGAGGATGGAGCCAGACTCTTCCCAGTGGTTCCCAGTAACAGGATGAGGGGCAACAGGCACAAGCGGGAACACGGGAAATTCCACTCAAATATGAGGAAAAACCTCTTTCTGGTGAGGATGGCAGAGCCCTGGAAGAAGCTGCCCAGGTGTGGAGTCCCCTTCTCTGGAGATCTTCAAGACCTGCCTGATGAACTCTAGAGGTCCCTTCCAACTCTGACAATTCCAAGATTCCATAATAACTAAGAAAACAAAAGTGTTATTTAACAGGTATTCCAAGCATCTGTACGAACGGTCACAGGACTGCACTCTGCAGAAGATGCAATGTTCTTTTCTTCAGATTGACTTGGCCCTCGATGATGTAAACCTCCACTTGACTCCAGCCTCGTGGTCGGGGACTTGATAAGGTATTTCAGATTGGAGATGGAGACGTGGGATGTGCACGGTCCTGCATCCTGCAGGGCTGCTCCGACGCTCTGACCTGACCCAGGCTGGCTGGCTGCTGCAGTTATGTTGGCTGTGGTGTGGCAAATTGTCTGGGAGAGGGATATTCAGTAACACCTACTACTTAACACCCTTCATTAAGCAGCACCATCACAAATCACAGCAGTAGATACTTTACAAAGCGTTTGGTCCAAGCTGAGGAGATCCAGGTTCTCATCATCCTTCTCTGGGGCTGTAAATAACTAGATCTGGTTTTTATTAGTGCCTGATCTTTGCTGTGTGCCCATCTCCTGAGGAAGGCAACGAGAACTGTGATCATTCAGAGTATCTTAAAACCTACCTGCCCATTTCATTGCAATAAAGCTTGAAAAATCTGGTGAGATAATCTTTTTTATCATTTCACGTTCCACGTGAGAAGCACCAGGGGTTTAGCTCTATCACTCAGCTGCTGTGGTGCCCTGGGCAGATCTCTTCATCTCTCAGATTCCCAGCCTACATCCCTCCTGCACGTTCAGAACAGCTTTCCATATTACAGACTCTCCCAACTGTGTGTCTAATAAGTTTAATTGGCCTTGATCTTCACTGGCGCCTCTAAGTGGCAGACTAATATAAATAAAAGAACTAATTACTGGTAATTTGCTCTAACAAATAAACTTGTTCTCCACAAGCCAAAATTTTAAACGTAAGGACACAGTATCACTAAAAGCCACGGTATTGTTGTACAATATACTGTTTTTTTAACAATACATGTTGAGTAGGAGTTGGGAGGTCATCATCCCCCTGTACTGGGCACTGGTGAGGCCCCACCTTGAGGGCTGTGTCCAGTTTTGGGTCCCTTACCACAAAAAAAGACATAGAGAGGCTGGAGCGGGTCCAGAGAAGGGCAATGGAACTGGTGAGGGCTCTGGAGCACAAGCCTTGTGAGGAGAGGCTGAGGGAGCTGGGGTGTGTTCAGCCTGGAGAAAAGGAGGCTGAGGGGAGACCTCACTCTCTCCAACTTTATTGGAGATTGGTATTTAAAAGCCAGGTTGACATAGTGCTTAGAGACATGGGTTAGTGATGGTTTTTATCAGAGTGAGGTTGATGGTTGGACCCGATGATCTTAAAGGTCTCTTCCAACCTAGACAATTCTATGATTCTATGATCTGTCATCTGTCAAGAATGCACGGCCCATGAATTTATTATACACAGTTACTCATCTAGAGTGATGCGCAGTAATGTCACACCCAGTTTCCAGCAGGCAGCCAAACCCTTCTCTAAAATGATGTTTTGATCTTCTCCCAAGGGCTGCTCATGACGTGACTGAGATGCTCCAACTACTTTCAGATGTGTGCATCTGAAGACCAGGGCTTACAGGTTAAACAGGGATGTAGGCTCTGAAAATACCCAAGTGGCACCTGAAAATTCAATGCAGTCTATGTCAATACGTAGGGCAAGTTAGAAATAAAAAATGAAAGTATTTGCAAGCTGGAATTGGTTAACTAATTTGCTATCTCTAAAACACTAATTCAACCCAGTCAACCATGTGGTACTGGCACATGTGTGAAGTCATTGGTTTTATGCACAAAAGCCTCTTGATAAAGCTTGTGTAGTGCCACTATATGGAGTCCTTGCTGTGTTTTTGTAGGGACCTGTGGGCTCACAGGGCACTGCCTTAGGCCAGTCCCCTCACAGCAGGATGGTGGCATCCACGCCTGGATGAAAAGCAATATTTGGATATTTTGCAAATTCTTTACTCTGGAAGATTCACCCAGACATATTTTATGGAAGCTTAATATTGCAAAATGCTTTGAGACCTTCACTCAAAGAGCACCGTAACGATGCTATCGAGGTGATTAAACAGGGGGGTGGTTGTTCTAGGCCTCTGTGCTCTCATCCTGGACCACCTGGATTCCAAAATACTCCCTGCTACAAACAGGATATGGCTCTTCTGTGGCACTTTTCCAGTGCTTGGCAGAACGAGCAATGCAGAGACTGCTTCTTTTGCATCACCCTGCATTTCCTTCTATCCAGGGAACGCTCCATCCACCCCTAGAGAGCTGCTCCAGCCATGCCTGAAGTGTTGGTCTTGTCAAAGGTTCAGTGCTTTGAGCTAAGCATTCCTTGCAACTCAAGGTGCTTTGTGTGTGCTAACATCTGGTAAAGATAGTTTATTTCCTTTTTCCTTGTGCTTAACCCTGACTTTCTGCAGCATCATCCCAAATGAAGAAGAGAAACAGCTGGATGAGTAGTATTTTGTTGGTGACATGAGAGGGACTGTGGAAGGTGCTTAGATCTGAGGCCAGATTATTGAAGAAGAAAAGTATTTGTGGAGACATTGAAATGAGTTTTTGATACCACCTGTATCCTGGTTGCCAAGGCCTTTGGCTAGAGGTTCTCTCATCAAGAGTCTGAGAGCCCAGAACTTTGATTTTACTTTAAGATTCTTGATTTTGTAGTTAAGCTGCCTGAGCTGTGCGCCAGTGTTTTCCAGCCCAGGTAAAGCAAATTCTTGGCAGCAAATGAAAAAACAGAGCAAAGGATGAAAAATAGACAAGTAGTAACTAGAGTAGCTGGTTTCTTTACTGAAGTAGGGGAAGTTAGTGAATGTTTCATTAAATATAATGATTTGCAAACCATTATTGTCCAGAGCACGTGAAGGAAGCAATCTGAGCTATCACTGAAAGTAGGTTTTATTTCAGAAAGCCTTTTCTTTCATTTGATAATATCAACAGATATATTTTCCCTTCTCTTTCTTTTAATGCTCAAGTGCTATTGAACAGGGCCATTAATGGTGAGCAGTCTAGACCCCTCTCTTCTCTGCCCTGAACAGGAGTAGTTAAATTAGTTAAATTCTAATTGAGGCCACATCAGAGATTAACTCAGTTTACAGAAGTAGGACATCAAAGCCACAGTGCTGGGGTCACGTCTCAGGCCAGAGCTGGAGAGAATTTGGGTGACTGAGGTTCATGCACATTTTTAGTGCACGAAGAAACTCACATTACTCCTGGGACTTTTACTTTGTAGTTGGAAGAAAAGCATCTTTGCAAATGATCAGACTGCTGAAATGAACCTTTTATCTAAACTTAGCATTTCAAAATGTGAAGTTAAAAGAGTTATTAGAAACTTTTCTGAAGCACCAACTTCATCACTTTTTGTGGTGTAACTCAAGTTTAAGAAACGTAATTCTAGTGCCCTCCTGTGTTCCAAATAAGAACTGTAACAGCTAAAGAATATACCGACCTTCATTGACTGAGGGGAAAAGGGAAGGAAAAAAGGTTTCTCCTGTGCTGACACTTAAGACCTGTTGAAGTCACCAGCCCGGACCCTGTCTAGCTAAGTTCTGTGCACCTACAGACAAAAATGATGGCACCTGAATCAAAAGCTTTACGTTCAAAGCAAGAGAAAGAATGGGAAAACAGCGTGAGAAAAAACCCTAAAATAATAAACCAATGCTGTTCAGCAAAATAGCAACTGGTTTTAGCACATCAATTGAACCAGTACTACTAAAACCAAAGCCATCTGTTCATTAATTTAATAAGTCAATGCCTCTAGCTGATGAAAGATCAGATCTGGTTAAGAACTGGACTCTTATTTTTCAATCACTAGCAGAAATCAGGAATAAAAAGCAGCCGAGTAAACTTGATAAGCAATTAAATATGCAAATACATACATACTCCACAAATAGAAGAAAACACTGGGTTTATCCATCTGCCTGTACATGTTTTATCATGGAACAATATTTAACATATTATCTGAAAATCTCACAGCCCAGATACATTATAGCTGAATATTTCACTGCACATTTTGCTACCCAAATAAGGCAAATGCTTGTATGATAATGCTAGTTTTATTACTTAGTTTGCAATAGCCTATTATCAGTTATTTTCTTCTGTAATGTAACAGATATTTCTAAAATTTTTTCAACAAAACCAGTATTTACCTGCCATTAGTTTCACCTGCACTCTTTTTTTTTTTTCTGGATTATTCTGCACAAGCACAGCTGTGAGAAAGGGCAAACATTCATTAATTAAACTGATGTTTATAACTCCTACAACCCGCCTTTTGATTATCACATGGAGCTAAGGTATGATGCCCCACCTTGGGGGCAGTTTTGGGCCCCTTACCCCAAAAAAAGACATTGAGGGGCTGGAGCGGGTCCAGAGAAGGGCAATGAAGGGTTCTGGAGCACAAGTCTTGTGAGGAGAGGCTGAGGGAGCTGGGGGGGTTCAGCCTGGAGAAGAGGAGGCTGAGGGGAGACCTTCTCATTCTCTCCAACTTCCTGAAAGGAGGGTGTAGCCAGGGGGGGTCCCAAGGAACAGGTGATGGGACAAGAAGAAATGGCCTCAAGTTGTGCCAGAGGAGGTTCAGATTGGATATTAGCAAAATTTTTTTCCACAGAAAGGGTTATTAAGCCTTGGAATGGGCTGCCCAGGGAAGGGATTGAGGCGCCATCCCTGGAGGTATTTAAAAGCCGGGTTGACACAGGGACATGGTAAAGTGATTGTTTTTATCAGAGTTGGGTTGATGGTTGGACTGATCTTAAAGGTCCCTTCCAACCTAGACAATTCCACGATTCTATGAAAGAGTAAGCAAAGGAGTGTGTAACCCACACCACCTCATGCATTATTGCAAGATCTCTCTCCTGCAAATACATTTCAGTATGTTCCATCTTCCTGCAGTGATGGAAGGAAACAATTTCTTCACGGGAAGAAATTACAGAACAGCTTCGTACACACCTCATTGACCCAAGGTCTATGGCCCCACGAATGGGGCTTCACAGTTTCCTTCTTCTACTTATGCACAGTGGAAGTTGCTTCCTAAGCAGGGCATTTCTCTGAATAGAACAGAGCAGCAGATTCCCCAGGAGGCTGACACACTGCTACCCTGCTTGGTGTTGCAGGCTGACAAAGCAGCAGAACTGAGGGTAAACATTGTTTCTGCCAAGACCAGCAATGGAGAACATGCTGTGTAAAAGTTGTTGCTTCTGTATAAAAAACACCAAAAGCAATTACATGAGTTGGACAAGAGATTTCCTGTCCAAAACTGATATGTGTCTCCAGGACAGATTTGTAAAGGTATTTAGATGCTTAATGATGCTGAAAGGTGCTCAGTAGGAATTTAAAAGTACCTTAAAAGCTAATTCCTGTTGAAGTTAATTTAAGTTTCTCAGAAAGCCAGATTTGCTAGACCTGACATTGCCTGTCCCCAGTCTGTGCCACACAAGCTTATCAACACAAATGCAGAAGCTGTGTAGACACCATCTTCACGTGGTTTACTCACTTGGGTTCAAAATCTCCCAGCTTTAACGACTTCAGGATCTACATCCAAGTAACAGGCAGGCAGAGGTTTCTTGGGGAGGTCAGGAGGACTTTCCCCTCAGCAGCAGCAGCACAACTGATCTCCCCAGCACGGGACACGGCTGCAGACACAGTGCTGTGTAGTTCCCCTCCATTCCCTCCACGTCAGCCCTGAGTTTCTTCACTCCTAATGGGGAGAACTATTGATTCCAGTACAATTTTGCCACTGTTGAGTTGGGGTAATACGGTGCTGAGTAGGGTAATAGTTTGTTAGACAGTTTTACCACTTTTTCTCAAGAGCAATTTTAGATGAAATGTAATCACTTGTGGTTCATGATTTTGTGCAAATATTTCCATAGCCATCTGACTACTGAAACCTGACTCCTTTTCAATTAAACAGGAATGGGGACTGTAATAACCCTTAGGCAGCTTTGAAAATGTCTGCCTTGATGTACCCTTAAGTCAGATGAACAGGTTCTGAGTAATCAGTTAGTTGGTGTTTCCATTTTAATAGCTTTGTATTTTTATGTCTGAGTTTATTAAAGTTTCAAAGCATAGCTTCTCTCCCCCTCCTCCATCTGTTTCTTTTTAAGGAAAGACAGAAGAATCTTTCCATCTAGCCTGCATTTTATCCAGATGGCGATCTCTCCCTTTGTTCAGGCATGAATTCTATCCATGCAAATCAAAGCATCAATCATACAATCAACTTTTGCATTAGCTGCAAAGCTCAGTAGGATATTTGCTTCATTAGAAGATGCAAGGTGTTAACACCACATCTGCAGCACTCAAGAGTGTGTTCAATGCTGCAAATGCCAGCATGATACATGCCTTCATTTACTTATCTGCACCAACCCAACATGAGAAGGCCAATACCGTACTCCTGCAGGTACTGTTAAGTCCCAAATCCAATATTCCTGAAATGAAACACAAAGGGGAATGATGTCTCAAGTGGAAGAGCATTCAGAGATCTCACTTGTAAAATTGCTTTTAACTATCTTCATCATCTATAATTCACTTGAGTCCATTTATTGCTGCCACATGCACTGAGAAAGAGCCTCACGGGCCAAGAGCAAATTCAACTCCTCAGCTCATGAATGAATTACTGCTGGAAGCCAGACTTTGTTATTCATATTAGTAACTCATTCAGTGGTCATGAGCCTCCATGAATGTAAATCAGCACAGCCTCATTGAAAGAAATTGTTTTGCTTGCTTTCCACATTTCATGCACCAAATGTTGGTCTCAGTAATGTCAAAAAGGGCTGTGCCATTAATTTCAGTTGGAGATCATCTGACTGATAAATTTCAAGTCATGATGCCAAGATCTTTCCCAACAGCTGGATATTAAACTGTTTTATCTTGCTTTTGAGCTTCTTTCAAAAAGGGCAGCAGAAGGCACAGGCAGAGGTTATCTTGCAATTCCCTTTGTCTGAAAGACAGCTACATGTTGGATGAAAGGTTTTGCAAGTTAGTGGCCTTGGGTAAAATCTCATAATCAAAATTGCTGGACTGGAATTTGTGACTCTTTCCAGGGAATAATGGAAAGAGAAAGATTGATGGAAATAGACTTTTAGTTACTTTAAGCTTTTATTACAAAACCTGTGAAGTAAGATACAGATCTGTTTCCTTGTCCAGTCAACAACTGATGGGATGAGGCAGGAGCTACCCAAATGAAGCCTGCCATAAAATTAAGTGAGCAAAGGCTACAGCCTTTAAGGATTTAAGGAAACAGCAGAATATGCATTGTCAGCTGCTGTAAATGAGCAGACATATAATCTCTTTAGTAGGTGACTGAAACAGTCCAGAACCTTCCCCATTATCAACTCATCATTAAATCATTAGAGAAGGAAATCTGTGTATGTGTCTGGGCCTTGTATCTAGTTAAACTCAGGTTATTTAAAACTCCCTCGGCTACCAACTTGGGCTTTCCAAATTAAGAATGAGGAAAAGCAAGCAACAAGTAACTCTTCCTTCAAAAATCTTGAAGTTGTTTCCTCTCCATTCTTCACAGTGAATCAGCCTAAAGAACAGGCCCAGGAAAATAGAGAAAATGGGCTTAAAGGAACTGATTTCACTGGTTTTTAAAAGGACACTCAAACTTGTAGAGGAAGAACAGCAAAGGTGGCATTGCTGTTTAAAACTATATTCCATGGCTAATTACTGTGAGGGGAAAAGTAAAATCTCATGTTCCTCAGTCTTTGTTTTCAAGAATTTTTTAGAGCTCAGGACATAGCCTAGGGATTTCAAATCCCCCCACTCTGCTTTAATCATTGTCTTTTATTCTTTTCCTATTTTATTAGAGTAAAAGAGCATTAAATTCTGGACAAAGCATTCTATTAATTCAAGAAAGATGATTTTCACAACTGCTGGGTTGATCTAAACTCCTCTCTTTCAAACTGGCATTTGCCTGTGAAAAAGCTGTAATACTGCTGGGTCTGTTTTCATCTAGTTATTGATTTCTATAGAACTAAATGGTCACAGGATGGATATGTTTTCAGCCCCTTGTTCCTAACGATATTAAAAACCATATTCACACACTTTCTAATACTGTTTTCTATGTAAGCAATTACATATAGCAGCTCCATGAATGGTTTGGAACTGTGAAAAGGAAGCCCAGGATTCTGCGAGATTTGGAACAGCAAAGAATTGTCCCCGGGGCAATGTCTGGTTTATGACACCATTCACACCGTGAAAATGCCTGGGCCCCCTTGTGCTATCTGACTGAATAATTACTGTGGAGATAAATGTTTTGTAGAAACGTATTGCTGATAAAATACTGAATTTCAATGCCAATGTACTGTGGGGTTTATTATGTTATATTGTTCCCATTTACTATGGAAAATTAAACAGGTTTTATAATCAGTGAGATACAACAGAGCTCAGTTAATTTCCTGATAGAAGAATAAAAACTTTGTTATTGCTGCTATTCTGGCATTCTTCACCCACCCATTAGAGACATCTCATTGCAAAAGACTAAAGGATAAAGGAAAAGATTACTGAATACATAATTAATCTATCTTTACAATGCATGGGACAGTGAGGAAAGCTGTGATGAAAGTTTGTTTTAGCACTAAAACCAGACAAAGGTGTTTTGACACACTTAAGGAGCTGAGAGACAGATTCAGTAGTAACACTCCTATTTCTCTGCAATCATATAAAGCTACAACCCTCACCTGGAGCCACTATGGCACAACTGCAATGAAACAACAGGTTCCAAGAGGCTTAGAAACTCTGAATTTATATTTTACTTTTGTGCCAGTAATCCCGCTCCTCCCTCCTTTTCAAGATCATGTGCAAGATTAAGAGGAGGAAGTGCTGGCAGGCATTTTCATTAAGAATCACTGGCTAATTCCAGAGTGCCTATTAGTAGAAGCCCTTTTGCAATGCCTGTGGTATCTATCTATCACAGCTGAATCGTGGCTATCGACTGTTTTATATTTAATATATCTCTTACATCTTTAATGTCTGAAGAACTTGTTCCCGAAAGTGTCCTCAGCAGGGGGTAGTGTGGTCAGATTTAATCAAAATTTCTAAGGCTAGAAATGAGCTTCCAGTAATTCTTAGGACTTGTCTTCAGCAGATTGCAATCATTAATTCCTTTTATAAAAGTAGGACTCTTTTTCTTCCTCTGCTCCTGGGAGGTTTAAATGAAAAGCATCACTGCAAAATCAAGCCTCTGATTTTGGCAATCAGGACACCAGAAAGCTAAAACCACCTATTTAAGTCAGAAGCCTGTTACAGGTAGGAGTAGACTTTTTTTTTAAGGAGTTCATATGCATTTTATAAATAACAGCAATTGTTTTGCCTTGGTTCAGAGGTTGCTTCCTTACAAAAAAGCCACTGACATTTGATCAGTGATGGGGAGAAGCAGATTCAGATGGACAGAAGTAGCAGTGGAAGGATCTGACTCGGATCTCACAGGAGTTTGATGCCTGCTTGTCTCTGCTGTCACATGTAATTACTTCTCAAATAATAAATCAATGTTGATAAAAAAAAAAATCAAATCAAGATCTTAGAACTCTTGAGCTCAAGCTAATACTAAATGCTGCGGTTTCTAGGCCTAATGAGGAATGATAAAGGTGCCCAAGAAGTCACCCAATCTAATACCCAGATACATGTTTTGTGGCTCAGACTGATCTCCACATAATATGGTCCTAAGTATGGACCTATAAAAATATGGATGTGTATTATTTTGTTGCAAACAATGAATGGCTAAATGGAAATCTTCAGAAGTACTAATCTACAATTTAAGGGTTCTGGATTGCATTCTCAATACAGACAAACTCTTCTACATTTACTTCCAGGGCTTGATTTATTTGCATAAGCAGCTTAGGGATTTTTATAGAAAATACTCTGAACAAGCACTAAGTTTTGTTACGTGATGAACACTTTACAATAAAAAAAAAAAAGACTTTATGCTTCTTCTGACTCAGTTCCATTTGCACGAGAATAAATGAGCACATGAATGATACATTCATAGCCACAAGAACTTATCCATTCAACTAATACTGACTCTTTTAATTAGTTTTATCTATTTTTTTTCTCCAACTTTCTTATTTCCCTTTTCTCCCATTGAAAAAGAGGAAAGAGACATATTCACAATATGAAGAACCAAAACTGAGAAACAATACCAATGCAATAATCACTTTTTCTAGGGTATTGCCTGATACATGCAATACTGCTGCTAAGAGACTGTCTTCAGAGCTTTAAATGTCCTCTGCATCAGTCAATTCTCTCTGACTTGAAATAGGCTTTCATTTTTAAAGTCAATTCCTTGTGATGTCTCATTCAGTGTTGATTCTCCAGAGGTACAACACTTCTCCTCCTGGGAACCCCCTCAATTCTAGAAATAAAAGTGCAGGTGACATTCAAAATTCTGCACCTCTCTTGCATATGGAGACCTTCAGGAGAGCTGGCTCTGTGCAGTGCAGCAGTCACACTGAGATAATACACTATAGAGCTTTTTTCTTTTATTAAGGGGACCAAAAAAGAGAATAAAGGAAGAAAAAAAGGCTTGTTTTCTACTGCTTGCAGGAATGGGGTGGGACAGTGAAAATAATGCAGAATAGGAGCAGTATAGTCTAGGGGTTTGAAGACATCTGGCATTAACCTTTAAGATCTCTTAAAACACCCTGCCTCTCACAGCTGTGCCACGTCCCACTTCTCTCCCCTCCCTTTCCCACAAAACCCTCACAAAAGGGGGACAGAGCTTCAACACAGACCTTCTGACAGTATCAGTCACAGACTTGTTGTCTCGATGTTCCTGGAGCACAGGTTTGTTCTAACAAAGAATCCATTAGATTGGTTCATCCCTCCAGAAAAGCAAAACTCCTACAATTGTACTGGGAGGGAAAAGCCTCTGCTATGGGAAAAGGGAGATTAATACTGAGGGCTGTGGAGATCCTAAATCCCTACGAGTGAGAATTAATGACAAATACATCAAAGTTCAAGAAAAGAACTCACTAAACACTAAAACCAAAGGCAAGCACTGGGACGCAGGGAGAAGGAGAAATGGTTTCTTTTAAAAGGTCTCAGCCCTCATGTGGGAGTGGATATTCTCCACAAAAAGAAATCTACAAATGCTTTAGCTCGGGAAGTCCTCAAGGTTACTGCAGCCCCAAAGGTTTGCCAGAAGATGATATTACAGGTCTTAAACACTAGATGCCACTAAGAGATCAGGATGGAAAACGAGTGCTAGCCCAGACTCAGCAGGGAGTAGCCCGGCCTCTGGAAGGAGAGAATGCTCTTAGCTGCAGAATGGGAACAGCCCTGGCCCATTTCATGGCAAGGCTAGAGCAAGGCTGTGATATTTGGGACCAATGGGCACGTTTGGCAGCAGAACACGAAAAGCAAATGAAAGGAAAGAAAAAAAAGGCACAGCTGAAGAGTATGCAGTATTCCAGTTTCTGTATGATTATTTCCCACTAAAGTCCTTGCCTGCCTCAAATATTTTTGCAGCTACAGCAACAGCAAACAAAAGGAGACTTAATTTTCTTCTACATGAAAGCCTGCCTCCTCCAGCACAGAGACACAAGATGAGATAAAATTGTCATTCAGTTACGCTCTCGGTGTTTGCTGTGGGAGAACACAAAGTGCATTTGCAGAGTCATGCTCTGTAAGTATTCTCTATAGATGTGCACGTGAACTACAGCTCAAAACCCCTTCATTTTTCAAAGCCATAAGTGACATTCCAAAATTTTAAAAGTGGTTAAGAGGTCATTGGGTTTTTAAAATGCACACTGAAGACAAACTTCTTAGCAATGAAACAAGTACCCTCTCCAGGCTTCCCTCTGTATACTATGCCAACCCCATTTTATTTTGAAGATTCTGTATTTTTTTTTCTTTTTTGTAAAGCTTCCTGTTCTGTGGGATCCCAGAAGAACCAGGAGTCACCCAGACAAGATACTGCCCAACTTGTCTGAGTGGTGACTCACTGCAATAGACTCCACGGGTCCTACATGAACTGGGGAACCACTGCCTTGCACGGAACAGCATTTTCCTCTATGGATGGCAGTGGCTCTGCCACTTTGCTGTGCACAGAAGTTGTCATCAAGTGATGAGGAGTCACTTGTTCCCACAAGGAAACAGCTGTTGCTGTGCTCAGATCCATGCCCTCAGCATCCACCACGCACCCACTGCCAGCCTGTTTTATACCTCCTGTCTGGAGCCAAGCAGCATGTTTTCACTTCTCTGTGCAGCCAGGAAATCTCAGACACAGTCTGTCCCCGCAATAGCACAGTGTAGTTCACTCGCAAGGAGAACACGTTGACAAGGAACTCTATTTCTGCTGCTCAGGAGTGAGCCTGGGCTGACGTCAGATCGCTGTTGCCAGGCATTTAGAAATCTATGTGCTGCCTGTAGCAAAGCAGAACCAACCAACCAACCAAGCAAAAGAAAATAAAATTACTTGCTGGTAACTGGAAACTCTCTGTAGTAGGTAAAAAAAAAAGTTTTCCCTCTGTCTTCCTATTCATTTGGATTTTAATTAGTGAGTTTAGTGCAGACATTGAAGAGGAACAGATTGTTAATACCCTGCCCAAGTAATTCAGCCCAAATAATACTTATCTTTAATATAGAAGTCTAAAAACATTAATTTTTTCATCCAAACTTCACCGCAAGAAAGGCAGGAAGACTTGATTATGTTATTACTTTACTGACATCAAAGACTAATCAGAGTAAGACAAAGTGTTGGATCCAACAGCAGCTTTCAGGCAGGAGGATTAAGCGCTGTGGGATTCCAGAATGAGACACACATTCTTTTATAAGCCAATGCAGTAACAGGGAGAGAAAGAGATGACAGTCTGTAGCCTGGAACATCAGTTCAGTCTTGAGATAGAGATTAGAGACACACACTAAATGGAAAAAAAAAACCCCTAAACTGCACAAAAAGGATGGAGCTTTTGTTCTAAGAGAAAATATGTGCACTTCTTACGTGTGCTCATGTGCAATCTGTAGTTATTAGTTTGAAGTCTGCATTAGAAAGCAAATGAGAAGCTGGATCTCAGCTGCTGTAAATCAGCAGCACCCTGCCTGCACTGACATACTGACAGTGCTCGGGCCTTTCAATGGTTCTCACATCTTCAGATATAAATCCATCGATTAAGGGACCAGCTCTGACTCTTTGTGCTTCAGCTCTCTCTGGTTCCAGTGAATACCAGATGGGCTGACTGATTCATAGGTTCACTGAATTGTTTCAGGGGAGGGAAGGCAGAAGCAGACTTGATCTGCACGTTGATGAAGCCATTCCCGGTCCCAGGAACATGGAGAAGTTTGTTTCAGCACTGCAGGGACCAGGCTCATCTCCTGGGGAGGTACATGATGGTCCCACCTGGGCAAAGGGACTCTGCAGCCTTTCTTCTAGGGTAGAAAAGGAGAATTCATAGAGCCTTATCTATGACTTAGCTACTTAGTTTTCCCCCACTTAGGAAATGTCAGTAAGATTCCTATTCAAATAGCAATTAGAAAACACACTGTAGGGAACAATTCTCCACTGGGCTGGAGTCCCCACTGAGAGGGATCTCCTGTACAAGACTCAAGGCTATCTACTAATATAGGTTTAATTTCTTATGCAAGCATTCCGGTCTTAACAGAACTGCTGTAGTAGTACAGTATAATTAGATATATATATATATATATATTACAGTATAAAAATTTCCAAATTTTGTTCAAAAGAAAACAAGGACTAAAAAAAAAGACCCGACTCTTGATAATACACTGTCAGAGATGGTGCAATTCGGTGAAATTCTACCAATGAGGACAGCAAGAGTTTCTATCACCCAAGGTCTAAACCCCAGGCATTATTCCCTTCTCACAACACAGCAGAAGTAACACATGACAAACCTGGATCACCTTGAGTAGAATAGAAAAAAAAACAACAAAACCAAACCAGCACAGTGAGTGCTGGCATATACTGACACAATTTCATACTAATTCCCTTTCTCCTTTCCTTTTCTTTTTCTGTCACCTGCAGAATTAGCATTTCAGAGGCCAGCAGACTAAGGTTCTTTCCTGCTCTTTCCCTGTATGCAAAATCCAGCCCAGCAACCTCATGGTGGCTTTCAGACCACCCTTCACAGTTCTGCTGAATCTCTGGCTTGTGAGGAAAAGGACACAAACGAAGCATCTGCTACTTTTTTAGTCTAAACTGTGCTGTAGGATCTACATATGTTATTAACTACTGAATCATTGCTTCTATCCTTTCAATCAAGAAATTTAAGCTGAGAATGTGGCTAAATCAGTTATTAATAGCTAAGTTGCAGTAAGTCTTAAGGCTTTGGAAGAATCCATGCTGTAAATTCCAACTGCAAGCCTTCATATTTCTGTGTTTCAGAGATGATTTTAGGTGTGATCCCACCTGCTGCAGATCACTGCATTCGCTGAAAAAGATCAGCTGGAAGTTGCCCGTGTCCATCAGGCAGAGCTGCTTTCATACTGCGGGCTGGCACTTGGTGGCACCACAGTTCGTCGAAGCCAAAGTAAAGCTAGAGATGAATCAGCAGCTTTTCACTGTTCCTACAGTTGATGCACAGTGTCGTCTAAAACAGTTTGCGCTGGAACATCGCTCAGTGAGCTCTGAAGTCTGGCTCTGCACTTTCTCTGAAAATATATGTGCTGTATAATTCTAAGCGAACTGCTACTCACTCTCTGCAATCTCCTCTGAAGTCTCCCCAGGATTTAGGATTGTGAATTCTCATGACATCAGAGGAAATTGAAGAACTTACTTCATTTCCAGTGCCGAGAGTACAGTAAACACTTCACAGATGAGCAGAAATTATGTCTGCCATGTTATAATTACAGAGGCTGATCTTGCAATCAGTCCTTAATATTAGCAGGAAGCCTGCTCTGTTTTATCTGGATTCCACATATTCTGCAGGAGCCCATGCATACAAATGAGTTAACAGCATGAATCTGTAAGAATGTGCAAGTTGCTGTTAAACCGATATCCTAAATTATAGTTTTCTTTTGCTTAAATATTACTTTTGGCTTTAGGTTAACAAAATATCTGCCACTGATTCAGTTTCTTAGAAGAAAGATGTCTTGGATGCATATTATGATCAAAACCTCAATTAAAAAAGGATGAGATTTGAGCATGAAACAGCAAGGACCTTTGGTGACATTGGAACTCTTCTTACAGCAGCACTTTGTGTCAGAGTAGAGCAATAATTACAAGGTAGGCTAAGAAAGCGTTGTCTTTTTACATAAAAATAACTGCAAACAAGTTCATAATACACAAATGCACAAGATTTGAATATGATATTTTTGTCATGGACAGATGTTTTTCTATGAAGAGCACACACATTCAGGAGCCTATGGGGAGCTCTGTATAACTAAAGCAATACGCCATCGATGACTGCCCAGCACAGTATCACCAGCACTGCAGGTATCAAGGCAGAATGTACCATTTCAAAATCACTTCTGTCTTTTAATCCTCCAAAACCTGCTTCTTAGGACTTTCAAAAGCCAGCATCTTTTATGACTACATGTAAAATAAGTTTACAGGACTGATAAAAATCTCAAGGAAATTCAATGGGCTAAAAATCTCCTTCTTGTAAGTGCCAAACTGATTCAGCAACTGCTGCAGAAAGTGTTTGATGGCTGCGTGAAGGGCCCCATGCACAGGAGGGCTGAGATCTCTGTCTACCTCCTTTTAAACACAGCAGAACTTTTAACTCCCTAAAGCACAGAATCAGTGAAAAAAGTTTTTCTGGCCTGTCATGTGTGACCGAGTTGGGGAATATGTGCTCTACAGAGTTTCCCATCCTTCATGGGCTAATTGTTGTTTTCAGATCAACAGCCACACTATCACCATGGCTGAATATGAGGACTCTCTCCAATTATCATTAACTCCGGAGGGTTAACAAGACCTACAGCAGGAGCTGGATTTAAACCTCACTGCAGCAGAGACTGCAGCAAGTGGATCGACACACCCTGTTAAAGATGCAGTACATCATTTCTGCCCTTCAAGCTCACTTCATCCCCTTTGCTGCAATGCTGTCGACAAACACAAAGCTTAACCCTTTTTACAGCAAACTGCCTCAAAAAAGCAGGCACCAAATTGTGCAGTATTTAAGCTAGAAACTTCGGATCTAAGTAATCTCTAATCACCCTCTTTCCTCAAACAAAGTTTCGATATATGTATGTGCTTAAAGAATATTTTGGTTTGTTTTTCACGTAGAAGTGCTTGCTGCAGAGCAGAGGGTTTGCAAATGCCTCTCTGACAATCTTAATTCCTGCATCTTCATTGCAAAGATCCAACACAAGGCAACATGACACTGCAGTTTCCCAAGCCCGTCTGGGTTAGGTGGTAAACTGAGGCACAGGATCCACACAAATTCTCTTACAGGCTTTGACTGAGCTTTTGATGAAAAATCAGCTATTTGCAAATCCAGGTCAGCATCAGGAAACAGCTTCAGTCGGAAGAATGAAGGAAAAGTGGAACTTTGCTGAAGCTAAAGCAGAGAAACACATTTTCTAAATGAACGCCCTTGACTTTTCATTTTACAGTTGACCTGAATTTCTTTCCAAGATCAAAATTTTGTCTGTGTCAGATTACTAAACAAATCAATCTCTTACACACAAATATTTATTTTTGATTGCTCTTCTTCTTTGCCATTGAAAACAAACTATTGTGCAAGGATCTGAGGAAACCCAGACAAAACATTTTGTAGCTCACCTATTCTAGGATGTCTGTCACTGGCTTGCAAGAAAGCTGCTGTAGACAATAAACTAGAGCAGCCCCTGAGGTCAGACCTATTTGAATTTGGGAAGAGCCAAACCAGCATTATCCTTACTCCCCTGTGAAGGGCAGCCCAGATTCTGAGCCTGAGAGCAGGCGGTGAGAGACCTATGGGATGTTATTAATGACTATGCAGTATGGACAGGAGGGATGCGCTGCAGAATCATACGGCTTTGCTGTTCCCTTTCAGAGTCTACATTCCTGCCTTCTTCTCATCCTTCAGCACAAATAACCATGTTAACAGTCTAATTGGCTGAGGCTGCAGGAAAGCAAAGAAAATCAAGACAAAATGTAGCACAGGGTGGAGGGAAGGACTGATACATCCCTGTCAGAAAGTGTCCGGTTATAGTGGAAAGATGAAAAACAGATGCCATATGAAAAGGCAAACGAGTGACATTGAGCCCTTATGCATAAGCCAGGCACACGTACCTCATGGAGAAAAATACGTTCTTTTGTATTCACAGCAATGCCTAAACCTTCCATTAACAGAAATAAAAATCTGCCAGTAGCTTTTCAGTGCTTTTGCTTGTTTGTAGCAGCTCCAAGGGCGGTATCTGGTGTCTCAGAGCTGACAGCTGAGGCACCGAATCCTTCTGGTGTCAGGCAGAATGAAAAATACAGTAAAATGGGGTTTGTTAAGCAGGTGGGTCTGACTCTCCTTTTACACTCAGGTTATTTTAGCAGTTCAAGCCAGTGGAATCACTGCATGTTGTAGGGTGAAATAGGAGGGTACAAAATAGCAGAGCACTTGAGCACTCGAGCACTTGGGATCCAGGCTCTACTGTTGCATGTATCTTTACCTGTTTCCTTACAATTTACAGACAGAAAAATCAAGGTCCAAACTAACTCAGAGTTCAAGGATGTTTGCAGGGAGTTATTTGGTACAGACCAATAGAAACTTAGGGTGCAGAACCTGTGTTTCCTCCCAGATCTTCAAGCTGGTATAAAGAGTATTTCTGTAGAGATTTCCTAATTCACTGCAGCTGATGACACATTATTACCCTTAGCAAAGATAAGGTTATGATTCTTACATCTTGTTTTATTCCTTCCTCAAAGGCTATTACTTGTGCTTCCCCTATAGACAGGACTAGACAAAACTCACTGGACTAGAAACTGGTTCCTCTCCCTACTGCCCAAATGCCTAGGTTGTTATTTTCTAAAATACAGCATCTACTTGGCTCCCAACCCAGTCTTTCACCTCCAATCTTTATCTGAAGTTTAAATGCCAGAATTTATGGCTACGTGTCTGTTAATTCTCCTGGATGTGATTAGCTGCTCTGTCAAAGTAAGATGATGCATAGGTGTTCTTTCAAGACCAGTGAAGCTCAGGTACTAATCCATTTAAGGCACTGTAAATCATGCTAGCAAGAAGCACAAAAGTACTGGCATCACAAAAAGAATCCAGATACCCAGAGAGTAGTATTGGGGGTATGTTGTCTGCCTTGTATTTTCAGAATAAGGTGTTATAGATGCCTTTCAATGCTCAGCTCCTGAAATCTCAGACAACCAGGCTCTTAGGCATTTTAGCCTTTTCCTTACTTATCCTTGTTCTAAAAAGAAGACAAAAAATCCTAAAGAAACTGCATGACATTGTGCAATTCAATTTAAAATGGGAACTATTCATGAAGAAGTCAGCTAATATACTGAGGTGACTGGGACAGAAATGAGTATCTCATGAAACAGAGAATGGGGTATTGAAAGACTAAACCTGCATTGCACAAAATAGATCATCCTCTTTTGTGTGAGTCTTTCATAGAGGAATAAAGGACATCTACAGGCAAAGGATTCTGCTCTACGATACCCCAAGGGTAGGTGATATACCACTGGGCTAGTGGTCTCAGAACCTGGAATAACATGCAGCAGCCCTTGGCTTGCCTTCAGAATAAGCACTCAAAACTGGAAGGTTTGTAGCTTGGTAGATGAAGACTATCTAAACTGGTACTGAAATGCCTACATTGCACACTGCTGGTTCTATCTACTGAAAAAAAAAAGGGGGGGGGGGAGCAGGGAAGGGAAAGCAAGCAGGAAACAGACAAAGAGAGAGCATTTCTTTTCAAAAGAATAGAGTTGTTTGGTATATTGACATGCACAAAACATAAGGTCAATTTGTTTGCTGTTATCTGCCACCGCACAACAGTATCATGTTCTGCTGTCACTGTTGATCGTTGGACAAGTCACCAACGCTGGCGCAGGCCTGCCACAGCTAGGCTAGTCAAAAATCATCTTGTGAAAGACACAAGGCCAAATCCCCCCTGAACCTATCCTTACAAAACATCCTTTGGCTAAAATAGAAGTAAAGTAAGCAGGATTTGGCCCACAGTGACTAGGAACTAAAAATGTAAATCCTATAGGATGATTCTTGATTCGTCATTTAACATTTTACAACCTTAGAGTGGTCCTTTGATCAGATAATCCCTTCTCTTAAAAATCAGGAGATCTATAAAAAGCTCAGGCTGAAATGTAAATTATACTGGAACACAATGGTTCAAAGCATCTGTGGTTGAGAGTATATGAGTATATTAGCAGCCTGGCAGGAACGAGACAAGTCTCTCTTCCTCAAAAGCTTCTCCTTTCATGTTTGTTAACCCACCTGTTATTTAAATAAAGCTTCATCACAGCTACAGACTCTACTCCGAGTTCTCTCCACACAACAGTTGCTACCACTATTTTGCATTTCAAAAGGACGGATTTGTTATAAATGTGGAAGAGTAAAACCTAGGAAGTGTTAGCTGTGGAAACGAGAGTAAGGAAGGACACTTCAGTGTGCAGAAATAAGCATCACTGAGCACTCAAACACAGCATTTAACAAACAGATATTTAGAACACAAGGTTAGTTGTGTTCTGATTAGTCTGTGGCCTTCAGCCAATGCTGTTATTGACCTAAAAGTACTCACACAATAGTTCAAAATTTTCTAAGCATTTATGAGCCTTCCAAAATATCAGTAAGTGACAAAAGAACGTCATATTGACAAAAATAAATGTACACTTTTGCACCTTAAATGAAAGGAAAGACATCACGATTATGGCATTCTAAAAGATCCAATTGCTCATCTCCATTGCAATTGCACTGAGTCAACACTGCTTCCACCTAGTCCCTTCAGGATGGGAATCAAGCAAAATAATGAGAGTTAATTGCTTTGCCAGTGTATATTAGGGCACTGTGACTAATGATATTGATCAATGGTGATGGACTAAAGTAGGCTTTTCTGATGTGAAATTCTTTTTGCCTTGTACAAAGAACTGAATAGTAAGAAAAGCTGAAACAAGCTGCTGGTTGTGGCAGCCTCATCCCATAAGATGGTGTTTCAACAAATGCATTCTAGCATTTGAGGGAACAGACCATTTTTGAAACCGGAGAGCTGAGAGGCTGGGAGACACTGGTTTATTTTTAAATTACATTTGCATGCAAAAATCACAGCTTGCAGCTGCATCTGCTGAACCTGCAATAGCAGCTGCCCTTATAATGTGATTTGCAAACTTTTAAAAACCAGCCCATTGATTAGCTGCTGGACTGCAGGACGTGATTCTGTTTATTTATTTATTTGTACCTGGAGCAGCACACTTAATCAATAACCACTGGCAAAAAACAGATAGGGGAAAAGCAGCAATAATCTAATATCAAAGATGACTTCCGTGCTCCTAACACTACTAATCAGTTAGGTCTTCATGACTACCTGGAATGAAATTTAACCTTAAATATGATTCCAAGTTATTCGAATGACTACAAGTAATTATGTTCTAGACAGCTTCCTTCTCAACATTATGTATTATTTATACTATAGAGGTACATTAAAGTCTAGTCCTAAGCAAGGAAACCATAATGTGAGACACTGAATATCTACTGAAAAAAAGGCAAGGTAAGGTCATCTGAAGCAGTGTAAACTGGACTGAAACACCCCAGTAAGAAGCTTTTGAAGGAACAGTATAATCAAGTAAAGATAACAAGGGTCTGCTTGTAAAAAAAAAATTCAATTTTATTCCCAGCTTTGGGAAGGTAAAGACTAATTAGAGCAGCCTCTGAATGCTTTGATTATGTTTTACTCTCTGGGCAGGATGGTAGACTACTAATTAGGCCACTACGTGGGAGAAGCAAACTGGAAGTCACGACCTCTGATGGGGATTTCTCAAGGTGTAACTCTACAGCTGTCATTTTAGAGCAGAAGACAAAAATGCTGTAACCCCAGCTTGCCTTTCTGTGAAGTATGACAGGATCACATGCATTTTTGTTACTGGTGGCTTTGTATCTCCTATAAAGAATGGCAACAATACTGTACACTAATGACACTACCTGATATTGGACTTACTCTGCTGTCTTTCCAATCAATAGGATGCAAAGGTGGCAGATTGGGCTCATTAAATTTTGAGTAAATTCACAGCAGCAAGCTCAGCATGATCCTCTCTCCTCAGCTATTGTTCATGCTGTAATCAGGCATATCCATCACATGGCTTTGCATCTGTCCATGTCCTCTTTCCCTCACCCAAACCTCATCCCTCCGTCTGCATGAACAATGGGAAGTGATGACCCCATAAGTCTCTTTCATATGAGGTAACTACAAATGGGAATATGCCTTTGTTCATAACTTATATGATGGTGTGGACAAGGCTGAGGTTAGCATATGGCATTTGCTAATGGTCCCTCTTATCCCACATTTCTCATAGGCAGATAATTTAATAGAGCTGGTGCCTATATCCCTTAACAAATTGAATTAAAAATGTTGCAGCAGCTGCACATCTAATAGAATCTACATGCTCTTCAGCAACCTACTTTATTAGGGGTTATTGTTTTAGTCTGGAATAGAAGGTGCATACGTAAAGACATGCAGAATTTGGGGTGACAGACAAGCAAACACCTGCCTTTCACTATAATACCATATATGAAAACAGTTAAATGCACTTTACCTTGAACCTATAGTTCAGCACCCATTTGTCTTCTCTCATTTTTTATTAGAGCCATTAGTCATATATCATAAGAACAGGGTATTTCTAGGGCAGCAATATAACCAAACTCAGATTCCTGCTCTCCCATGGACATCCTCAGAAAATCACTTACAGACTCTACTACAAAACCCCCACAGACACATTGTGGGACTCACAGGAAAGCATAAAAGCGTGTTACCTGACTAGCTCTCTTTGAAAGTCCATAAATACACGTGCCATTCCCAAATGCTAAACAGGAATGATATGCCATTACAGACATGTGTGCAGAAGATACACGTGCCATTTGTAAAGTTCAGATACGATAGAAATGGGAGCAAGTTGGTTCATGCTCTGATGAAAAGTGTTTTCTGTTCATTGACAGTCTTACATTATTTTCTCAAGTCAGGCTCATGCTTATGTATCTCTTTAAACCAGGATGTACATGACAGTTTTTCCAAGCTACACTGCCAATATAGCACCAGATTCACAGACACATGAGAGAGAAAAATATACTTGTTATACCCAGGTAATAACAGATCCCCCACGTCAGGATTCACATACTTCCTCTTGCTACAATTTCAACTAACACAAGACATCCATGTTGTATCATGTATCCATGATACATGGATATCCACATAACCCATCCTTACAACTTGTAACCAACTCTACTACCTACTGACACATCTGTTTCATAAACCATTTTACTGTGGTCTATAAGAGAGGCTGCATACTCAGGCATTTTTTTTTCTCTTCATCAAGTCCTCCAGGAGAACAAAGAGTAATTCATAGTGTGTTGCCAAGAAAAGCAGCAAAGCTGCACCACTTACGGTCTGTAACTGTAATAACAGACAATGTCACATCCATAACATAGAGATAGACAGACCCCTGACTTTATACTGCTAGTTCATGCTTCCTTTCTTTCTAATGAAGTAATTAAGATCAATCACCATGTACCTCCTGACGCCCTTTTACATTGATAACCTGTATCACACTTCACACATGAAACATCTGGGATCCAATCTGAATCCTAGAACCTTTCTGACTCTTCTAAATTGCTCTTCTGTATTATCTCATACAGACAGAGCACTGTAATTAAACCCATCAGATCCAAACACATGTGGTGAATCATTTTTAAACACAGCTCCTAGAGAGTGGGTCTCCGGTGTGTGGGTTGCAGTGGTGCAAGACAGGGAGGTAAGTGTTTCACAGGGCAAAGTAACCCAGAATAAAGCCAGACCTGCATTAAATGTTACTTGGGTCCATGAGCTAAACATTTTATGATATTAAACTAGGCAATGTTATCCTGATGAAGAGTTAGGGTGGGAATGAGCCATACCTCAGGTAAAATTTGTATTCACTTTCCTTCCATATCCACTTTTCTAGATTTTAATTTATGGAAAAGAGAGCTACTTCCTCCTGCCCACCCTCTGTTCACGTCTGCCAGCTCTGCCACACAAACACACTCTGTAACTCCCCAGCCCACAAGGTCAGTCTGTGTGTTTGAGCACTTTTAACACACGATCCGGCCAAACCTCACAAATCTCCATCTGTATTAGTGGCTGCAGCCAGGGCTCAGATGGCAGATATTTATTCCAATTATTCATGGGATGGCGAGCCAATTTTGTGCCTTGTTAAGTAAATTACTCCTTAAATAGGATGGGCTTACATATCTGGTGTGATAGCCTAGGGAAATAAGAGTTTTCATTTTGCACATAATTATTCCAAATACTGACAAGTTGCACGAAGGACACAGCTAGTATTTTCCATTTGGAAAGACACTGATCAGATTCTTAACCAGAATCAATAATCACATGTATTAACATAACACAATAACAAAAATGTCCTTGTTTTGGTTTCATTGTGCTAGTGATGTGCTTTTGGAGCAACCCATGAGAAGCCCTTAAATGACTGTGGTCTTTATAATGAGCAAATGAAGTAGGACCATCTTTAGAAAACATTGCCAGTACCACTTCAACGTTCTTTAACTAATATTTAGCTAAGACAATCCAAATCTCCTTTGAAGCTTACTGATTAGTATTTGTGATGTATCTTGAGATCTGTAGATTAAAGCTCCAGAATAAGACAACGTTTTACTCTATTATTAGTCAATCAAACATACAGAAACACACATTGAAATTGAATAAGTGGAAAAACCTTCCTCTCCCCTTTATTTTCCTCCATCCTTTAATTCTATTTCTTTGATCAACTATTATATTTCAAGAGCCTGGTCTTTAATACTCCTTTTGTAGCTACACAAAGTGCATTAGGAACGATCTACCCATTAGTTACCAGAGAAGATTCAGAGGCATCAGTTCCAAATGTTCTAAAGCACTTTACTAGGCTGAGACTTCGATGACAAGTGTAGGAGGAAGACAGAGACACAGAGGGAAGGGAAGACCGGCAGCCTTCCTACACACACTCCTTATTAACTTGAGTAATCCCCTCAAAGGTATTCACATGAAAATTTGAAGCCTGATGTAACTAACTGATGTTGCAGGCAGGCAGATAGGTACTTCTGTCTATATAAATAGCTTTATGAAAATTGCAGGACTCGACAAAAAAAAGATTTCCCAATTCCAAGCCTCCACTCTAACCCTCTCATCTTTCTACAAGAAAAATAACTTATTCATTATGTAACATCTGCATCCCCTAAAAACATGCAGCTTGGAATGGCTAAGCTAAAAACAGATTTGAAAAAGGAAACAATAAGTATGTGAGCAGATTCTGGAACACAGACTGATCAAAAAGAAAAGCTTTTTTCCTGCATCTGTCCAGCAGCTCATGAGAAGCCAGAATTTCAGAGCTCAGAACAAGTTTTCAAGTTTTTGTCCTTCTAGTAAATTCTCCCTGAAAGTCATGTTCCAAAAACAAATTAGGATTAGGAGTCAATGAGATTTAGAGCAGGTCTGTGCCAAGGACGGCTGCCTTGATTTAGATTTGTGGCTAGCAGTGGCCACTGGCCTAAAATAAATGCTAGAGGTAGAAGCTGCAGGGACTAACAATAAAATTTTGTTCATATGCAGCTAATGTACCCTGCTGGTCTCCTGGCTATTTTTAAGCCTCTTGTTAGATTTAAGGCCAGGAAGAGCCAATGAGCCAGATTTATTGTAGGACTGGCCACAACTGGCCTTGAGTTGTCCTAAAACTTGGAGGAGGAGGAACTGACTTGTATTGATTTATTAAATGGTAAAATGTTTCTCCTTGCATACATTTCACTTTACAATTAATTACAGTGTGATCACCATGGGGAAAAAAAACCCCATATAAAACCTAAAGGTATTCTCTGCAGAATTTGGATTGCATGCTGTAAACAGTACGTGGGGTTAAACACTACAGGGAGGGGCAAAAAAAGTATATTAATATGTAAAGTTTAGTTTACTGTATAAATCTACAAGTGTTCTGGAATAAACTATGCATGATCACTTAATTAAAACACTTCCTCATAACATATCTTAATAAAACAAAATATGACTGCGATAATGACCACCATTATTGAATTTCAAGACCATGTTTTAAAACATGGGAAGACAAAAGAGCTTCCAAAGCAAAAGCTAAGTTTTACTTTTTGTTTTTAATATTAAAGTTCTGAACCAATGAAAACAGGATTTTAAAAAAGGAAGTATGAGCTAATCTTAAAAAAAAAATTAAAAAATCAGTAATAACATCTCTTTGTAGTAACACGAAGGAAGTAAGATTATAGGATATAATAATATTGAGCTGTAAGACACAACAAATCATCATCCACTGACAAGAAAGCTTGCCCAAAAAAGCACTTTGATTTTTAGGAGAACCAGGATCCTTCATTTAATAAATTCCCATCTGGTATCAGAGCCATTAGCTGCCACTAATGTTTGGAAAGGACAACCAGTGAAACACTGTTGGAAGGGTTTTTTTCTGTGCCAGCACCAACTTCATTGGTCGGTCAGCACCCATTTCTCCCCAACCTCCTGCCTCTCCAAAATAATTAGTCCTGCACTGGAATTCGTCTTTCACCTTCCTCTTTTCCTGCAGAACATCCTCCCCCAAGCTGCAGACTGGACGATTTTTAAGAGTTTTACTGAGGTGTTCTGCAGCAATCCCTGAGGAAAAAAGGGTAAAGGAATAACTTATAGAGCAGGCAGTGGAAAGCAGCAATACAGAGTGCTTTATTGCTGCCTATTCCAGCAAAACTCACAAAAAAATCATGTTTTCTCCGCCCCAGCCCTTCTTCCAAGAAATGTCTGCCCGATGGATAATCATTGCTGATTCAATGCCCAGGAGGGCTCCTTTAAAGAAGAAAATTGCTGCAGCATTCACTGTATTCATCAAATATTATTGCTGCTCTCTAGAGGAACAGGAAGATCCATTACCAAAGGAGAAATAGATTCAGTTTTACCTTATGCAGCTACAGTGATAAATTTTAATTTTAAAGCAATGCCTTCTTTTGGTCAGGACCCAGAAAGGGGAAAAAAAAAATGAGAGCATAAGAGAAAGAAAAGAGAAAGAAAAGTCTGACTAGAGGAAAAGAAGAGTCTGAGCTGCCTCCATCACTTTCACTGCGGGAGACTAGGAAAGACTGGAAGTTCAGAAGGAGGAGCAGGCGCTGCAGGAGTGACTCAGCATCCTTCTGCGGCAAAAAGGGAGCATGGCAGCAGCCACCGCCCTTCCCCTCCTGCAATCCCTGCAGAGAGCCACCCCAGCCCCTCTCCCCAGAGAGCTGCTCTCCTCCTGCCCAAAAATCACCCTGCAAATAACTCCAAGAGGCGTAGCTCCCTCCATAGTCACTGCCTTCCCAGAGCATCCATAGAGCCCGTTCCCCGAGGCCTGGCTCCAGGGAGAGCCCCAGCAAAGCTGCCACACTCCCACCTCCCCACTGCAACCCTGAGCCATCACCACCCTCCCTCAAGCTGCAGAAATGCTATTACCTCCCACTCTGCCATATCCCCCTCCCACTCACTGGGAGCAGCAGAGCAGCTGATTCCTCTTCCCCTCCTGCACCCCATCCAATTCTCACATAGCTGTGTATCACTGACTTTAGTAACTGGCACAGGACAGAAAAGGGAGAAAAAAAAAAAAAAAAAAGGGGCCAAATAGTACTGTGTGTCCAGACCCACACCTGCTCCTCAACAGGACAGACGTACAAAGGTGCACGTGGGAAAGGAACCTTGCACTTTGCCTTGACAGTCACCCAAAAGCTGCTCGATGTGCCAGGGCAGGCAGGGAACTTGATCCCATCGTGATGACCAGAGTGGGAAACTGAGCTCTTCCCACTCCAGATGTTTCCTCAAACTGGACTTGGGGAGAAGCCCTTGGTATCCCAAAACACTGCTTTGGAAAACACTTTGCTTAACAATCACTGCAAGGAAGTGAAGTGACTACAGCAGGTACAAAGCCCATGTTTGTTTGCTCCTCAGCTATTTGCTCATATGCTGCAGCTTTGTCTTGATTTCCTATCTGTTCCCATCTTACCTTTCTATTCCTTATTTGAGACCTTCATCTGGAGTGGAGTGTTGGTGATTTTTTTTGAACAGAGGTAAATGGACTTTTTTCTCTTCCCTCCCCTCACCAAACTTTACCTGGTCCCTTCTCTCAGAACACTTAGAGAATAAACCCACCTTCCCTGCGAGAAAACTGTTCTGATCCCATGGATACTTAGCTTGTGGCATCATTTTTGGCTACCTGGGGGAGAGTTTTAGGTAGCAGAAGCCACAAAACACTAGCTCTTGGGGTGAGGTGTGGGGGTGATAAGGCCACTGCAAAGTTGTTAATTCTATAAAAGCTGGGGCACAGCAGATATTGCTGCTGAAGGGGGAAGGAGAGGCTTGCTCTTTCCAGTCCTCTCACTTGCAGCAGTTCGGCTTCTGGCCAAAGGGAGCCTGGGACATGGTAGCTCCTCCTCTATGCGGGACTCTCCTCCTCTCTCCCTCCCTTCTCCTCTCTCTTTGAAAGTTGGTGCAGTGTTGAACTTTTGCCAGAAACTGGACCTGCTGCAGAAGCAGCAGCTTCCCAGTGGGAGGAGGGAAGAGGCAGATTGAGTAATGCTTTCTCTCTAAGCTCCACTGGAGCAGCAGCTAGTCAAACCACCCCTTCCCCTCTCTGCTTATAGCAAGCTGCTGTCAATCCATAAATTCCCACTACAGGGAAGGCAGTGAAGGGTCCTACCATCACATCCCTGCAGTGACAGGCAAAGGACACTGCCAAGGACTGATGCAAGAGAGTTTGCTCCCTCCTTTTCCATTTGCAAGAGGTCAAATCCCCCTTTACCATGTCCCATCCCTTGCCTAAGGATGCACACAGAACTTTCCCTTAATTTTTTCCCTAGGAACGGGTATATACCAGGGATAGCAGGTGCTATCCCTGACACACCAACCCTGGGCCCTTATTAGACCTCGTGCAGGCAGATTCCATCTCCTTCCCCGAAACGTCCAGAAAAAAATCAGTTACTACTCCCTTTCTGCCCTACCTTGTCCCCCAAAATTGCAGCTCCATGGGGAAATTCCCAGCAGGAGGCGCTGGAGGAGTACACGGAGCACCAAACTACTGCAGTCTGTCCCCAGGGAACTGCAATTCCAGAATTAACCCTTCCTGCAGCCTTTTCTTTTCCCCCTGTGCCCAGCATTTCTCAGTCCATTGCAGGCTGCTCTCAGGCATGGCAAGCCTTGGGAAGGACTGATTTAGGTCAGATTATATGGATAGTAACTCTGCCCCTCCAAGCAAGCAGTTGTACAGTCTTGGCCAGCCTAAATGAAATCTGCAATGCGTAGGTTTGTTGGTTTTTTTTCCCTCTGAACACAGCAGCAGCAAACCCCAGGGGCCACTGAACTCAGTAGGTTGCCTCCTGTCTTACTCATCAGGCTGCACTACTATAAGAAATAACTCCTCCCTTTCTCTTACCTCCCCCCCAGCTATCCCCCCCACACAAGAAGCCCAAAAATGCACCTTCACCTCTCTCTGACTGTGCTGTGCCTACTAATAAAGGCATTTGCTTCCTACTGGCTGTGCTGTGCTGCAGGAGTAGTCGTCTCCAGGGCTGCCAGATGACAGAAAGGCTTCTCTTTCCCCAAAATCTGCCAACTCATAGCATCTGATCAGTTTTCTGAACATCTCATCTCTAGACTTACTGGTCTTAACCCAATCTTCAGATGTCACCAGATTTAAAGATCCTACTAGTTACAGTAACAACCCAGGTCGTGCCACTTGTCCTTTGCTCAGATCAGTGGAAACAAGAGCCCTGCCATGCTCACAGGCACCTGAAGAAATACAACAGAAGGAACATCCCAGCCTTACAGAAACTTACACGTGCCCCTAGATACTGTGGGTAATCCGACAATTTCCTCTTTGCTATTTTCATGTACACACTCAAAAGAAAAAGAAAGATGAAAACTAAGTTACACAGAGCCATTCTTGAAGTAAAGAAACAAAAGCAATTAATGAAACTGCTTTCCATGTTGGACATGCAATGGGTATAACAAACAAACCAGGTATCTTTTCCTGAAATCATAAAATGTTATCTTTAAAACTTTCTCCCAGTACTTCAAAAGCACAAGTACATCTTAGAGCTTGTACAAATATCTTCACTGAAATCTTTTTAAGCATGTTCCTCCTTATGATAACAAGCCACTGCCTTAACTGATCAAGACGTGCTACTTCTATGCTTTCTTTTTATCGATATTGCCACATGTTGTAGAGCCCCATCAGTCTGCACGATGCTGTACGTAGATAAATTCAGAGAGAGCACCTGCTCTTATACATTCGCAATGTAATTAGGCAAGCAAAAGCTGGGAAGGGAAAACATTAGCTGGAAACCTGAGGCATTGAAGACTCAGCCTCTAAACTGTTGCTTTTCAGAGCAAAGGAGCTGAGGATGCATTTCAGAGTAGCACCTGACTTGTCCAAAATTACACAAAGCATTAATGTAGCTCCTGTAGGTTACACAGCTCTAACTCTCAGCTTCCCCAAAGGTCATCCCATCTGCAACCAGGCACAAACCAGGAGGCAGTAAAAATCCACCCATAAAACTCTGCACTGCAAATAGCTTTTAGGCTGCTGCACTGCAGGCTGCTCTGTCAGAAGGTGAAACATGACTTTTCATGTTTGGCCTCAGTATATGAAATATGCTTATTCTAGCTTCACAAACATACTCTTAAGGATTCCATCAAAAGAAGCAGAAAAATGAGAGATAAAAGGATATATCTGGCTACCTCATCTTTCCTAATCCCGTCTACTCAGAGCTATTTTCTACAGCTCCATCTCAAGTGCTTTATCCTACCTCATAATAAATGGCCAGTTTATTCTCCTTGAAAAGCCAAGTTAATACCATTTCTAGTCAGTCCTGATGGCCGTGTTTGTGAACCAGCAGACCCTTGAAGATTTATGTCTTATTTTTTTTACTGTGGAGGCCTAGAAACTGCACTCCTTTCAGCTGCTGCAGGAGTTTCACCCCGATTGCAATGGATGGATCAGCTAGGTAAAAAATAATCTCCCCCACCCCTGTTGATTAATTTCTGGGACCAGTGTGAGTGCACATCACCATTTCTGCTGTCAAAGAGGAAGCAGACAATCACTTAGAAGGTAGCACTTAGAGCCATCTGCTCAACAGCCACAACACCCCTTTGAGATTTTGGGAAAGTATAACAAAACAAATGACTGATTAGCTTCTGGCAATGCCAAAAACCAGACTGAGACTGGCTACTTACAGATGCCAAGTGCTTCTGAAGTTGTTTTTTCAAGAAAATTTCTCTCATACAAAAGCCAAATTCATGCTGCAAGTTTACTAACCCGAGGGCTTTTAAAGGTCTAAATCAGTGACAATGAAAGTGATGAAAATACTAAAACTGAAAATCCTTAAGGTCCAGATCTCCAGAAGAACACAGGCTCCCAACTCCTATTGGCATCAATTAAGTATAGAGGGAACAAACCCTGGGAGCAGGATTAGACGGAGGGTAAGACTGTGAAAAGACTTAATGAATGCTCATTTAGCGAACAAGAAAAATATGATTATGAAAATTAAGCCAACTGAAAAGAATCAGTAAAGATTTATTCACATTAATGTTTTGCAGATGCATAGAAGACACAAACAAAATGCCTGGAACAGCTAAATGAAGCTCACCATTAAAGTTTCACCACTAGTCACAGAAAGAGCCAAGAGCTTACCATCAGGAGAGCAGAAATCTCAAGAGTGGGTATGACAGATCCTGATCTAACCAAGCCTTGCCTTCTGTTGTGAGGATCAGAGAATGCCCAAAGGCATTGCTTAGTACCCACTCAGGGCTCCCTGAAACACACATCACACTCTCGCTGCTGCCAGCATAACAGAGAATATTCCCACGCTGAGCTGATTCTCCCACACAGGGGAACTAACTACATTTCAGGCTTCACAATCATGGAAGGTGATGACTGTCACATAACATTATAGTTCTGGAGATGTAGTAACATAAGACAAAAGCTGGAGCTTGTCAAAACTCCAAACCCTAAAAAATTAAGACTTCTTATTACTCAGCAATGAAAGGCCACAAGATCGGCCCACGACTCAGAAGTTTCAGGATTTAAGTTTTGAGCAATTCCCTTTTCACTTGTCCACACTCAAAAAGACAAAAAAAACACAAAAACAACCAACTGCAGCTTTAATGGAAGTAAAATATTTCTATTTCCCTCAAAAATTGTACAAATAAAAAGAAAAACCAGCAAAAATATCTGCCCTTATTAGTAATATCAAGAAAACACTTGAATTTTCACAGCTAATACATGCCATGAGAGCCTCTCAATCAGGCTGTGTAATTTAATCTATGCCTTAAGAGTGGTGCAAAGCCATTTTATCTCTAGGAGGAGTAGTGCCAGAGATTAAACCCCTGCAGACCTCTGCAAATGTTTCAATTAAGTTATATTAGCGTAAAACTAGAGTAATGGGCTGCATTTCATATTCTATCCTCCACACGCATAAATCCTTGATTATCATCCTTAATAACCAAATATACTGCCAAGAATCTGATGCATGCAAGAAGATCAGACGTAGGAAATTAGGTGCACGGGCTGCAGAAGTTTAGTAATTTTTATTCATATACTGCAGAGCTGAGCAACTTCTCGCTGCTGAGAAACTTAACCAGGCACCACACTGCAGCACAACACTGACAGGTTTATTGCTCTCTCTCCTTCTGTGTTTTATGGTCAGCAGCACATGCCAGACTATTAAATAATGGGATGCTTATATCTTGCTAAGAAACGCTTGCATATTTGCGTAGGGGGAAGATTATGCACCTACTAAAAGGTAGAGGTGGCTTTATGTACACCCCACATTAATTTTATTCCTGCATAGGCAGCAAGGAGAAAAACCTCTCAAAGGTTTAAAGAATAATTGAGTTATAGGGGAATCCTCAATTGTTCATCCAGGTTCTGTGATTAAAGGAACACCACATCCTGGTAATCAGGAATTCAGACTACACTTACATTCCCTGCAGAACACAGATGTAAGATCTCTCTGCCTTATAAGTGTGCATGCAGTCCACAAATAAGTACCCTTTTTTATCTTTATTGTTATTCATACTGGAAAGTTTTTGGAAGGAAACAGAGTCTCTGACTGCATTGTGAGCCTTTCATATGCTCTCCAGTCTATTTTGAATGCAGTCTCCGCTCTTCTACCCACTGTATCACCAACAGAACTAACTTCAGCTGGCACTACAATACATGGTCAACAGAAATGGGAAAACAGGGAAACAGTCACCCTAATTGCCTCTGGATATTGCTGCTGATACAAGTATTCAACTTCAAAAATATGAAGGATATTAAATGTCTCCTATTATCATCTATAGTTGCTCAAACACATGTTCTTACAGCAGACACCCCTCAAACAAACAACATAAACGTCATTATTTTCACTGAGCATTTAAAACTTGGCAGTAGTCATAGAGATGCTTTCCCACAGCAACTCTTTGGGGGACATGAACACTTAGGGTTCACTTTGACTTTGTACCTTAATGTTCAGGTAGTTCACTCTACCGATGAGAATGTCTCAGGTCTTCAACCAAACCCGTTGTTTAACATGCATGAGCATAGACCACAAGTAGAAAATACCAGTGTATAATGGCACAGGGAAATGAAGATTTATAGGTATACATATTCAGTTCTGCCTACAGATAAAGACATAGGCATCACCCAGGGCATGTGACTCATTTTTTTTTTTCTGCAAAAACACTTGTAACAATCTATAATTTTTCAAAGGAGTTTGAAGGAGTTTTGTGTCTAAATTCTTCTGGGATTCAATAGGAATTGGGGATTTAGAGTCGTGAAAATTCCATTTGAATCATTACACTTGGTATAGATTAGATATGTAGGCAGAGCACTCTGCTTTCAGTCAGCTGAAACAATATTATTTTGGGAATGAATCACGTAAGAACAGTAATTCAGATTCATTGAAAACTATTACAAACCTTTTTGTTTATGTTTAATTGCTGGAATCACACAAAAGCAGAACATCTATTTAATTGATTCTGGGAGTTAAGAACTAACCCTTGAAACTGCAAGGAGAAGTCTGCCATCAGACTGTGTGACCCAGTTTGGAGTCCTGATCCAAACAGTAAACAAAGCTAATGAAACTTCTAATTAAGCATTCATTGATAGAGCTCAGATGAAACAAGTGGCTGGCTGTTTCCTTTAGCTCTTGTAATCAAGTGACAGAACAAACCCAAAGTGAGTAAATCAACGTTACTGTGCACAGCAAAACAGAATTGGTGTAAGCCATAATAAAATAATGAAAGCTGCTGAGGCACTTGCTATATATGGCATAAACAAAGCAAATAGCTGTTCAAGAGAAATTACTCCTGATTATGACTTTAAAAATATTCCCCTGATACGTAGAGTATTAGTGATGTACAACAGGAATTTTCAAGTGTGTTCAGCATAGGGTCAAAATGCAAAACCAGCCCAGACAGCTGTATGAATTCTAGCCCACATGCTAACAAACCCCAAAGAAATTTCATCAGAGGTTCCCTCCATTCCTAGAAGTTTTAAAGAAAGCAGCAGCTATGAACACAGGAAGCACTGTAGGGCAACTCCAAAAGCCTTAACCACACTTTTCTCAGATGTAGTTCCCAGGGGCTTGAATAATAATTCTCTTTTTCAGTTTTTGCAACACACCTCTCTGTGGTAAGATCAATAAAAGGACCTGTAGGGACAGCTCAGATGTAGGAATGCTTTACTGCATTCCCATAGCACTAAATACTGGCACGAAGCACTAACTGCTACAATGGACCTCTTCCAGCTCTCCCCTTTCTCCTTCAAAACTGCTCTGACCAGTCTTATCAATAAAAGTCAATCAATCCATAAAAACATGGTGCCATTCAATACCAGTATGGTTCTTTTTTTTTAAATTTAAAGTAAATTTATTAGCAATTACAGAACAGTGTGAAAGGAAATGGCTTAATCATACTTTACTATGTATAGTATCTCTCTGCTGCCTGTTTTGTGAGTAACACTATCGTGCATAGATCTTACAATATCATTTTATATATTCCATAAAAAAAACATGATGTTGCACAGCACATCAGAGCTTGTAACATTTTCAACAGTGGGAGTGCCTGATTCCCCACTCTCTCAAAACTGTGCCTTTGTGGAGTAGAAACAAAAAAGAAAACAAAAATTACAAACAATCAAACAATGCTTTTGCTTTCCTGATTTAGGACCGATCAATTTCAAATTGAAACCAAACAGGCACAGCTGTTTTTGTGCTGCTGAAATAAGAGCAGGTGCAGACAACACAGACTTCATTCTGCCATCCACCTCAACCACAAGCATACCTCTTACACTTTCTGCTATGGAAACCATTCTTTGGTTAATATATAAAAAAATATAATAAAGTCAAATGGCAAACCCCACTAGGCTTCAATGCCCAAGTGTTTTGCAGCACAGGGGAATTTTCACTGACTCTGGTTGCATTCAAGTAACTTCTTGGTGCTCAATGCGGCCCTAAAACAGGTCTTAGACCTAAACTCTTCCGTGAGGAAATGCCATTGCTAGACTGAGAACATGTTAATTCCATAGTGTGTAGCAGAGGAAAATGTACAAACAGGAGGGTATTGTCACAGAGTTGCTTGCTTTGCCTATGCAGCAGTAGTATGTGACTGCAGAAATGCTATCTTAGCATGTCACTACTGTTATTTCTGTATCATTCATCATGATAATTCATATTATTTAGGTCAGCCAACCTAGGGGAGGTTTTCAAGGGCAGAACCTGGACTTGGGATCCTTCTACCTGAAGTTTGTGTTAGATGAAATCCTGAGATTCACACCTCACTAAACAAGCAAGAAAGAGCAGCTTTAGCTTCAGCAGATGGAAAAGGACATAATGCAAAGCTGCTGGGTGACTCAGCTCGTCTCTAGTGACTGCTATCTGCTTTTTTCAGCACTGTCTTAAACAAAAATGAGAAAAACAGCACAGACTATTTCATCCTAGTTGGAATCCAGTCTTTATCCTGTTCTTTTCATCACTACTTCAATGATTTTTCTAATAATAAGCTATCAAGGGGCTAGATTATACCCTGCATTATAGCAAAAAGCAACAAAAGGAGACAAAGGGAATGGGGAAATCGGAGCCAGCACTACCCTGTACCTGGGAATAAAAGTTTCCTATGTAGGATATATTCAGTATTAGCCTTCTTTTCTTATAGTAACAAAGCTTCATCCTTACCTTGGAGCCATACTGAAACTCAACACTGCAGGGTTTCTGCACACTTTCCTATCTTCCTGGCACATGCTGCTGGCAGAGAGGAAGGGGTTTTCCACTCATTTTCCCTCTCTAAAAAAAAAAAATACAAGAAAGAATATTAACAGCCTAGAATTACAAAGCTTATTTTCCTGGGCTATGAAAGGGAGCTATTTTAGAAGCTGAGATATATTCCTTTATTAATATATGGTATAATTACCAATACCATTGATGATTAAATCTGACATCCAAATTGAGCGTAGGGAATATTAGCATAAATCCATTGGCATGAACAAGGTATGCCAGTTCACATTAGTTGAGTATCCCATAACAATTTGTGTTTAGAAGCTCACTGAATCTCTGACCAAGCCTGCTGTGAAGCTTTCCATCTGTTAGAATGTCTATATCGCTCATTTCTTCCCTGGGTGCTCAGCAAGCTACACAAACTGCCTCTTTTGGGAAAAAGTCAAACCCAATCTCTGTTAAAGCCATAAATGTATTAGCACATAAAACTATACCTGTGCTACTGTACTTTGCATGTTCGGTGTCTGAATAATGGATAGCTGTTCTAAAATGCATGAATTTTAAATCACAAATTTTTAATGAAATTTTGAGTAGAAGCCTCATTTGCAGTGCTTGTAAATTGAGAGCAATTCCATTCCACTTTCAATTTACAAAATAAAATATGTCATCAGCTCTATTGTGATACAGTCATGCATAAACCTCTACTGGCTCTTAGTACAGTTCATTCCATCTGGCATGAGCCCAGGTGAAGAGAGACTGTAGCTTTGTACCTCTGATAGACCATTGCCCTGCACAGTTCAATATCCCTCCCATTCAAATACCCAGAAACCTATGGAAACGATACCACACAACAGGTAACGTTCTACGTGAGATCACTAGAAAACCATAGGAAACACAATTAAATCAACCCTGCTCTACATCTAGTAGATGGCCTGTATTAAGCAAAGACATCTTTATGCCAGAAATACTTAAGTACCATTGCAATTAGAGACAAGCATGCCTATTAATTCATGTGTATTACTAAGTCTTTCCCCTTTCTTTAGGAAGCAACTACACATTTTTGTAGTATCTCTCTTAATAAATGTCCCCCAACCTGCCCCTACGTTTACTCTTCCCTCAAGAAAATTTTAAAGGGTTTGTTTTATATTAAATTTTCCCTTCTGACTCAGCGAAACAAATTATCATAGTCTTTTTGAGCATCCAGTGAAAATTGTGCTTAATATATTCCTAGTTTAAATAGTCCTACTACATAAATACTGCTTTGTTTTAATCAACCAGTGGCTAATAGCCTGGGTCAGAGGTTGCTGCAATGCAACTGTCCAGTTCTAGTCTCTGTATGAGCCAGATTAGGCAAGAATAAATATAAATATTGACCCTGTGGTTCAAGTCCCAAACAGACTTGCCTCTAGAAAATTTCAAGGAACAGAAGCAGCAAAACTAGATAATTAAGTATTAATGTATTCTGCTAGGACTACAAACCACACCCTGTAATCGTTCCTTCATTTTTTACCTGGTTATTAGAAAGCACTTGTAACAAAGGAACACGGTGAGGACAGCAGACCCTTGATGAGCACGGACACCTTGAGAAAACTGCAAACCAAAGGAAAAACATCCCCAAATCACACTATTCATCCATGCGTTCTGGGGAGGCTGAGGCGCAGGAAAGGCTGTGTGCACTCCAGCTTCACTGAGGCGCTGGGCCTCTAGAGACCCCAGCCACAATATGGGGTTTGCAAAAACCTCCCCAGGGTTTCTGCCAGGGCATCTTATGGAGAATGGGAGAAAAATCACAAAACAGCAGGGGTTGGGAGGGACCTCTGGAAATTAGTCCAAGCCCCTCCCAAAGCAGGGTCACCTGCAACAGCTTGGACAGGAACACACCCAGGTAGATTTTTACTATCTCCAGAGAAGGAGCCTCTCCACCCTCTCAGAGCAGCCTGTCCCAGTACTCCATCAGCCTCAAAATAAGTTTCTTCATGTCGAGATGGAATTTTCTGTGTTGTGAAGGGTGCAGTGCACAACCCTGGCAGGTTGGGGCGGGAGCAGCAGGTAGGCCTGAGGCAAAGAGGGACTGAGGTAGACCCGAAGGGGGCCCGAGGTGGACCCGAGTGGACCCGAAGGAGGCCCGAGGTGGACCCGAAGGAGGCCCGAGCCGAGGGCGGTGTGAGGCGGGTCAGAGACAGGCCCGGCGGGGCCGTACCACAGGAGACTACCGTAGAGCTCCGACCCGCCCAACCGCAGCCCCCTGAGCCCCGGTGTGGTGCGGCGCGGGCCGTACCTCAGCGCGGCGGCGGCAGCGGCGGCGATGCTCCTCCCCGGCCCAGCCCCGCCTGGCGGCTGCGCCCGCCCTCCCCGCCCATAAATAGGGGCTCTCTGTCAGCGGCGGTCCGCAGAGCAGCCGCTGGCCCCCCGCTAAGGCAGCCATGAGCTCGTACGGTTACGACCCGTTCTTCCCCTCTTACAAGCGGCGGTACGCCGAGAGCCCGCGGCTCCACGTCTCGACGATGCGGAGCAGCGGCGGCTACAGCTCGGGGCGCTCGGCGTACTCCAGCCTGTCAGCCCCCGTCTCCTCGGTGTCGGTGCGGCGCAGCTACGCCACCTCCAGCGCTTCGGGCTCCCTCCTGCACTCGGTGGACAGCCTGGACCTCAGCCAGGTGGCCGCCATCAGCAACGACCTCAAGTCCATCCGCAGCCAGGAGCGGGCGCAGCTGCAGGACCTCAACGACCGCTTCGCCTGCTTCATCGAGCGGGTGCATGAGCTGGAGCAGCAGAACAAGGTGCTGGAGGCCGAGCTGCTGGTGCTGCGGCAGAAACACGCCGAGCCCTCCCGCTTCCGCGCCCTCTACGAGCAGGAGATCCGCGAACTGCGGCTGGCGGCCGAGGAGGCGACGAGCGAGAAGCAGGCGCTGCAGGGCGAGCGGGAGAGCCTGGAGGAGACGCTGCGGGGGCTGCAGGCCCGCTACGAGGAGGAGGTGCTGAGCCGGGAGGACGCGGAGGCCCGGCTGCTGGAGGTGCGGAAAGGCGCGGACGAGGCGGCGCTGGCGCGGGCGGAGCTGGAGAAGCGGGTGGACAGCCTGCTGGACGAGCTGGCCTTCCTCAAGAAGGTGCATGAAGAGGAGCTGGCCGAGCTGCAGGCGCAGATCCAGTACGCGCACCTCTCGGTGGAGATGGACGTGTCGGCCAAACCCGACCTCTCCGCCGCCCTGCGGGACATCCGCGCCCAGTACGAGAAGCTGGCGGCCCGCAACATGCAGAACGCCGAGGAGTGGTTCCGCAGCCGCTTCACCGTCCTCAGCGAGAGCGCCGCCAAGAACACCGACGCCGTCCGCGCCGCCAAGGACGAGGTCTCCGAGAGCCGCCGGCTGCTGAAGGCCAAGACGCTGGAGATCGAGGCCACCCGCGGGATGAACGAGGCGCTGGAGAAGCAGCTGCAGGAGCTGGAGGAGAAACAGAGCGCTGACATCTCTGCCCTGCAGGTGCGGGGTGGGGGGAGAGAGGGGGGAAGCTTTGGAAAGGGGGACATTGCTTCTAGGTCATATATTCCCCCCCCTACAGTACATCCCTAAACGATAAAGTATCAAAAAATCATCGTGCAAAATGCCACAGAGCTACAAAGCATGATATATCGTAAATCCTTAACTGAAATCCATCATAAAAAAGATAGCCCTAAGCTACAACTAGAAAAAGCACGTAGAGGCTAAAAAAAAAGCAAATCTCATGTGTGCTCTAGTCCTTGGATAGCAGAAAAGTGGCGTCTTGGTGTTAAATAGGGATGGAATAATGAGGTGTAGACATAGGGGAGGGAAACATTTAAGTAGAGATGGAATAATAATGTGTAGATGCAGGGGTGAGAAAACCCTGCCAAGGAAGGTGGGATTTGGTAAATGGTGCCTTTTGGCTGAGGGTGGAGTCGGGGCTGTTCCTTTTCTCTTGTCTGTCAGAGAAGATTAAGTTAATAGGATTGGAGAAATTTCTTGGAAAGTATTACTGCTAGACATAGAGGAATTAAGAGTTTTATGTTGTTAATATTATTACTTCCAACAGGATACAATCAACAAATTGGAGAATGAGCTGAGAACCACAAAGAGCGAAATGGCTCGATACTTGAAGGAATATCAAGATCTGCTCAATGTGAAAATGGCCCTGGACATCGAAATTGCAGCGTATAGGTATGATGGGGGAATGTTTCAGGCAGAACTCGGAGCAGGTTCCCATTCTCTCTTCAAGAGAATTCATTCCATTTATTATTCCTCCAGCATAAGTTTTTGTAGATAGAGTTTAATCAGGTCTTCCCATTGTCTTTCTATTGGAAGAAGTAGGGCTTTTGAGGGAAAACACTTGCTTTGAGCAAAACGTGTAGCAAACTTTGTGAATAGAGTAGTATGTACATACATGCAAGCAAAACTCTGCTCAGCAATATGATCTCAGTTCTCCGTCTTTACAGAAAAATATCTATTCTATACTTAGAGTGAAGAAATTTTGTATCAGTGAAACTTCATCTTACAGATGGCTGTGTCCTCAAAATTGGAAATCCCTTACGTGCTTTTAAGAACAGGCTGTGTTTCTAAGTTGCACAAGCAATCTCCTGGAAAGTAAATATTTTACAGTGGAATTGCTCATAAATAGCTGTTTAACGTTTTGTCCCACATACTGTCAGAATTTGTAATTTTCTATGTATGTAAGTTTCTATGAATGCCACAAGGGGGAATACTGAGCCTCAGCTAATGGCTAAACCTAGCATCAGACTGTTACATCTGCAATGCTCCCTGCAATCCAAAACACACCTCTAACTTCACCTGCTTTAGGAACCTAATCCTAGGGGAGTCTTCCCCATTATTTCTGGAACTTCTAAATCATTTCAAGATGACAAGGTGGCATTGCCATGTAATTATTCATTATGGACTAGTTTTTGCACTCTGAAGTATGCAATTTCCAGGGCTTGTGCTGCTCAGAGCATCATAGTATCTTGGTTTGTAGCTGAATCGGCTAAATTACTGCTGCAGCATAATTAAGTAATTTTTCTTTACTTTTTTTTTTTTATTCCCTTGTAGGAAACTGCTGGAAGGTGAAGAGACCCGACTCAGTTTCACAAGCGTTGGAAGCATCACCAGTGGCTACACCCAGGCTGCCCCAACTTTTGGCAGGTCTGCCTTCAGCGGTCTCCAGTCCAGCTCCTACCTGATGACGACCCGGTCCTTCCCCACCTACTACTCCAGTCACGTCCAGGAAGAACAGATTGAAATAGAGGAGACAATCGAGGCCGCTAAAGCGGGAGAAGCCAAGGCAGCCCCTGCAGAGGAAGGTGAGGAGGAGGAGAAAGAGGAAGGTGAGGAAGAAGCAGGAGGTGAAGAAGCTGAAGAGGAGGAGGAGGAAGGTACTTCTGGTTACTTTCAAATCCCTCTCTTTCATGCTTCACCCTGCTCATATGGGGTAAAACCCAGAAATCCTGATGACTACTCATTTAGACCACTCTCATTGTCTGCTTACCTGAGCAAAGGAGCGTGGGATTAAGCCCACAGCATTTAAGCAGGAAAGTCTGAGTATTGGATGGAAGGTAAGGTAAAGGTTCAGTATCAGGCAGATTCTAGGACTGACTGTACTCTCTTGAGAAATCACTGGCTGTTCTTCCATTCAGGCTTCCAAAAATAGAGTGATACTTTAATTGCGCATAATGTTCTATTCATACGGCACCAAGCAGTACTTGACTATTGCAGACATCCTCAAAAATAAGGAACAAGGGCATTCTGAGCTAAATACTAATTCCCAGAGATACGGCCCCTGATAATAGGAACATCAGATGATGTCTGTGGGTGTCACTGTTGAGTTCAGTGAATAACAATATATATTGCCTGAAGTCTAGGTAGTTTTCTTGTTCAAGCAAAATATGTCACTTCCTTGCTGCGCTGTAATTTATTTACCAAACTCTCATTTTAAAGGAAAAGTAAAAGGAATGTTACCTGGAGTCACTTTTCACAACTGAGCTGAAAGACTTAACCTAAATGTATCTGAAATATATTGATTACCATTGAACTAGGAGTTTGTTAGTGTAAAGATTAATTATAATGAAATGATACTGAAGAGTCAGTGGGAAAGCAACAGCAACAATTTTTTTTGAAGTGTTAGGATAAGTCTTAAAGCAATGAGTCCAAAGTCAATTCCTCTGAGGCCTAGAATAGGTTTGTTGTGGAGTTTTGTTGGTGTCCCTCAGCAGTCCTAGATAAACACCACTGCTTCCATGCAAAATCATTTGCCATTCCATGCAAAATCACTTGCCAGCCCCATCCTGTTCAGCTGGCTGCCATCGAACGCGTGGGGCTGAAGGATGCAGGATGCTGACTCCTGTTAAATTGGGATTAGGAGCAATACTTAGATATGAAATGTTTCTTTCAAAGGTGCTAAGGAAGAATCTGAAGAAGCCAAAGAGGGTGAGGAAGAGGAAGGAGAAGGGGAAGAAACAGCAGCTGAAGAAGGAGAGGAGTCTCAGGAAACTGCTGAGGAAACTGGTGAGGAGGAGAAGGAAGAGAAAGAAGCAGCAGGAAAAGAAGAGGGTGAAGTGAAGAAGAAGGCTTGATTTTTAGGCAGTGTAGCTTTCTCATCAGATCAACAGAATAAGTTATGATTGACTCAGCTAAAATTGCAGTCTCACATATTTAATTCAGTGACCACTGAGGTTTCAAGTTAATGATTATGATGTTTCTCTCTGTGCAGAGTATCAGTATGCTTGCAGAGCACCCACTGGCTTGCTCCCTGAATGCCGCATGGTCTACACGTATGAATTCAGGGGTTATGTCTTTCTTGGGTGGTTCAGAACCTCAAAATTTAAAAAGGGGGGAGGGCGGGGGGGAAGTCATGTGAATGAAAGTTGTCTTTAACTTGCATTTAAAATAATTAAGGAAACCTTGGATGGGTAAAATAATGGAGGCTTCAATAAGTATGTGCAATAAAGCTAGTCAATAAAGTTACAGAAATGCTTACACAGATTCCTTGTTTGTGTCGTGTGTCACTAATGCACTCAAAAGAGTGATAAAGGGGTGTAACACACTCTTCTCTCAAGCCTGTGTAACGGGATACAGGACGCTGGTTTCTCTCTCTACCAGAGATCCTTGGGGCATTAATAGGTGGAGAAAACTCCTTGAAGAGATTCTGAAATACCACATGGAAATCTTAAAATGGTAAAAATACACCTGTGTGTGAATGTGCTGGCAGCTTTGTGTTGGGTGTTACTGGGCTGTTGTACACACAAGCTCCCTTCTTTCGAAAAAAGAAATTTTAACAAACCAATACAGAAGCAAAATGTAAACACGGGTGTTAGGCATCCAAAAATTTCCTGTCAGTATTCAACAGTTCAGTGATGAAAGGGGGGAGTGGACACAGATGCAGCTGAGACTTGGAGTTTATTTTTTTTAATAAAAGGAAAAAGCTGTGGTGAGGTGTTGAAGGAAGATGAGCTGCCTTCCTCAGCTGCCATCTGAAGTCAGTCCATAGTGGACGGAAGAAGCTCATCCTCCACTGAGTGGAGGGGCCCTTCACCAAAGTGTTGAATATGAGCCAGAAAAAGGTCTAACCTGGGATCAGGCACAAAAACCACCGACGCCTGCAAGCTGTGTTAGTGTCCTGTAGTCTGAGCTTAAGTATTTTTAATTAGCTAAAGTTGATGGGTATAATTAAACCTTGTGCCAAGGGCAAGTAAGAGACTAATGCTGCAAATTTAACCATTTTAAATAAACTAAGGCCAGGGAAGCCTGCATTAAACCAGGCATGGTGTGGCTGCACTAAAACTTTTCACAGAGATGGATTTTTACACAGGGTTTTGGGGTAACATTTAATTTGCCACACTGACTTCATGGTGTCAGTTCATTCGTGTGGGCTCGCCTCAATGGCTACGGTCAGAGAGAAGGGAATTGGCTTTTTATACAAATTTTAGGGATGTTCCATCTCCCTTCTCAGCGTTGAAAGAGTTACAAAGAAGAAGATTATGGATGAGGTAAGCACTTAAAACAATTCTTTCCTTCCATGTTCCTGGGAAAAACAGCATGAGGAGGAAAAAGAAGCCATTCAGGGAAAAGAGCTTCTATTCCCTATGTAATAATTCCAGCAACTTTTGTTCAGGGAGTTTCAGAAGCCAAATACTTAATTTTTTCTACCCTTTTTTTGGTGTTTTTGACGCTTTTAAGAACCAGAAGGCAAACAAGGAAATTAACTTTCTTTTTCTTCAACATCATCTCTTTTAAGCCTTTCTTTTCACCTTTCCCTTCTGCTCTTCAAGGAGATTTTTCTCCCGGTGTTTGTGCAGAGTTAGATTTTGTTCCCTGTCTCCAGGAGCGCCGTGGCCAGCGATGGGGGGTCCTGGCAGCACCACGGGCAAGAGACTTGACCATGCTTTGCCCGACGCTTTTAAAAGCCATCGATTGGAGCCCTTGCTCCTTCCTGGTATGTGACACCCCCCTTCGAACACTGCAGGGTATTGAGTCTCAGAGATGGTCCTTGGAAATTCACTTAAGCTTCCTGCTGGGAAATGCTTAGGGTGGCACTTCAGCTGGGAGAGAGCTTCTGCTCCACCAGAACAAAAACCACACTGTGCGCCAGATCAGAACCCATCGCAGCCATTAAAGCCAAAATAGATAATGAAATAATTAATAATTTATATTTAATAATCTATTTAATAATCGATCGGTGTATATTAAAGCCACTGCCTCGCCCTGCCTTTCTCCGAGCTCCTTCTCGATTTTCACTGCCTGATTTTCCTTCCTCTTTCGTGTCTCTTTTTGCAGACAAACTCATCCTTCCCTCAGTCCCTTGTACCCTGCTCCCTCCTGGGAAGCGACCCAACGTGCAGCTCTCCCAATCTTTGCAGCCCGGCTGCTGGGGATGCTCTCAAAGCAGCACATTTAGAGATACACCAGCAAAGGCATTCCTCCTCGCAGCGTATCTCGGTCCGATCCCCACTCCTTATGTTATTTTTAATATATTGCAGCTAGAGGAGAGATTTCACCACTCCCCAGGAAACTGGTGAGTCACAGTGAGCTGCAGGGAGTGAGGAGCTGCAGTGACCATCCAGCCCGGTTTGTTACCCCCAGTCCTGCCTTGCCGCTAAGGTAAACTGGTGGGAGGGAGGATGGAAGTGTGTGTTTGCGTGCCGGGAGGCTCTCAAGGGTTGTGGGGATCCTGCTGCCAACCCTTGCTTTACCTCTGAAAATCCAGGAGCTCACTTTTTGACGCAATGCAGTAAAAGCAGGCAGAGGGAGACACGATAGAAACTTTAACCCAAGTTGCAGCTGCGCGTAAAGCCCTGAGTCTCTCCCTGAATTTTCTTCTTGCTGCTTGGGTGTGGATGAGGCCGAGATCCCAGCACCGGGAAGACAAACCCAAGGAGGTCCTGGATGCCTTTCCTGAGATACACGAACGCACGCACTCCCCTTCCACTCAGCAAGAGGGAAAATTGCACAGGTATCACATCCAGATTCTGGAATTTACCCTCTAGTAGCTAAATCATTGAGAACTCATCATTTTCTGCCTTCCTAGATTGGTGAAGGGTAGTTTTACGCTGAGCAGGGGAGGAAGAAAGCCCACACGTGAATGGGAAAAGCACAGACCCTGTTGCCTGGAGAAAATTCTAGTGCCTGACTCAGCTCCCTGGCAAATGCAACCTATTTGTGTTCTGTAACACTTTCCAGTTTGTTTCCACTTGGAATTTAGTTCAGGGATGCTGAAAATCTCTTGTAGCTCCTCCACAAGCCAGTATGGGAAGAAGATGCTGTTTTAGAGCCCACCAGCTTCTGAAGTCAGGGGGGTGTGGATGGTCCGTCTTAAAAGAGACACATAAATCTTCACAGTAACTTCCTTTAATTATTGTTTTTCCCTTCATGGAGTCTTTCATATTGATCAATGAACTTCTGCGTCTGAAAATAATTAATCCCTTCACTCGTTATGCACAGTCTGAAGAAGTAATTGGTGCAGAACAGGCAAATAACATACTATTTATGCATCTCTGCCCTGGAATTATGCTTCCTTTTGAAACTGTTTGATTGCAGATGTCAGTAGACAAAACCTCTTGGCAACATTAAATATTAATGGGTTCTTATAGTTTTATAAATATTTGGAAATGTGCTAACCAGTTCCTTATTTCTCTTAGGATTTGATGGAAACATTTGCAGTGGGAAATAGACTAAACTCACAAATTTGTTTTGTGTGTTAGAGCAGAGAAAAAAAATGCAGCTTTGGGTAATAACTAAAGGCTGAAATGTATTTTGGGTGGAAAAGGGGGGAATTAACGGTGTTCTTCAGTTTCCCACTGGCATCAACATTTAATTCACTGTAGAAGGTGACCCTTCTTGGCCTTGAAGCTGAAAATGTGTGACTTTCTATGCACAGGGATGGTAGCCCCCTGGGCTTTGCAGTTTCTGACACTTTAGCAGATTCTGGAGCTTATTTGGAAGCATGTAAAGGGAAAGTTTTATATTAAATAATGGTCCCTGCTTTACTTTTTGGTTTTAGTGTTATTGTTCTCTTAAAAATTTTGATTAGACCTGAGAGAAAGACAATGTTGGTGCTCACAAACCATCGGTCATTTCTGTATTTTACCATAACTTGGTGCAACCACTTACTGACAATAGGTGAGTGTAACTGGGCTGCTGCTTCTTATTCCTAAAGGGACAGGTATTTTTATGTCACATATGCATGTAACTCTCCCAAATAAGCTTGCTACAAAGAGGCTGCCATTTAATTTGCCAATTCTGCTTTAATTAAACGTCACTCAACCAGCAAGCTGTTGAGCACAGATTTCCATTATTGATATCAGCAGGAGAAACGTTCATTACTTTGCTACACAAAGACATTCAGATTTATTTGAAAGCCTTATCTGCTGGTGAACTTTTTACAATTTCTCCAGCGAAGAACATGCAGAAGCCTTTCAATTAAAAACTACTTGATCTTCAGTTATTGATAAAGAATTGGAAAGCGTGTGCAAATTATGGAGATTTTGATCAGAGCCTCAATTAGTCAACAGCTTTCAGGACAGTCCATGTGCTGAACCCAGGCTTAAAAATTATTTGCATTTCTTTGCTAGTTATGGTAGGTAAAGCAGGAGCAGTGTTCTTTGTTTTCCTTTTGAAACATGATAGAAATAAACACAGTATTAATCCCATAACAAGACATATTAGTTCTCCAAATAGGAGCTCTTTTCCCTTTGTTTCATTTCTCTCTAGTTATTTCCCATGTAGTAGTATTTTAGAGGGACATTAAATTGGTTTTCGTCTAAATAAAGCCAGCGTGCACGTAGCAGTAGACACAGGCCAACACTTAGGGAAGCCTTTCTGTTGGAAATGGAAGAATGCTTTGGTTTTATCTGTCAGCCACACCGGGTATAATCTGAGCCCTACCCTCACTGCAGAGTGAGGAAGGACTCATTGCTACAGCTGATTTTGAATAGACAAATAAGTAAAAAACCCATTAGGATTTTTTTTTTTTTTTTTTTTAATATTCAGTACTCTGGGCAGGTTCCTTTTTCCAGGAATTAATTTGCTCTCAGTTCTGGAATTTTATGTTTATTGGTAGATTGCACCTGTTGATCATTTGAGACAGAATTTTTAAGGGTGCTCCTGTAGAATTCAGGCAGGAAGAGAAAATAAACAAACACAAGCTACCCCATTTTAATGGGTCTGTGCACGCTTTAGTGTCAGAGAAGATACCAGGATCAGTTGTGGCTCAGAAAGGTTGGCTTCGCAGGAAAAATCAAGGCATGATGTGTGAATTGCCACCTTTTAAGGCTCTCCTTGCATGTTGAGATGAGTGTGTGGGGAGGAAAATTACACTTGCAGCAGAGTTTACCACTTTTACACTTGGCACGGGGCTTAGAAATCTTCCCCTTGTTAGCAAAAGGAATCACAGACCCTCTGAGCATGCAGACACCATCCAGCAGAGCTCAATAGATTCCTTTTCACTCCAGAAAGCACAGACTACAGATCTTAAATATCTGCTTAAACCAGCTCAAGTATTTGTGTTATGTTACTAGGAACTTTACTTATCTCCCATTCAAACCTATTTTCTAAATGAGGAAACAAAAGGAAAACCTCAAGCAAGTTTTCAACCCCCACAACCCTGTTCAGGACAGAGCATCAAACTTCAGGGCAGGATCCGAGTTGGAAAAACATCACCAGACAAGTCATGTTTTCAGTATTGACCTTTATTGAGCAAGAACTGCTGTGACTTTTACATCAAACAACAAAAGGTTGCGTACTGTGCATGTCAACTAGGTTCTCCCATGAGCAAAAGTCCACCCTAATTGCACCAGTGAGGTAAACATAATTATTTATAAGTAGCTTTTTTTTTTTTAAGGCTAGGAGAGTTCTGGTTCCCATGAATATTCTATTACTGTTTTCTGTTCATTTTTGGCTCAGTTGGTTCTTTGCATAATACATCTTTAAGTCGTTCCTCAGATATGTCCCTCCAACAGCTCAGGAAATTCAAAAGCTTCCTTTGCACGTTTCATCTCATGCACTATTATTAGTATTATTTTTTTTTTATTTTTTTAATTTTATATTCCCAAGCTATGTGGAGGGAGTACATCCTGAGCCTGCATGCATTCCCCCCCCCTCCCCTATATTGCACAAAAAAGTAAAATACTGTGTGTCTGGAGCCTCCATGAGAGAACCCGTTCTGCTTTGAAGCCGTCACTCACATGCATTTTGCAGCTGTCATATGGCTTAACCTTTTGCACCAACCCAAGCTCTTTAAATTTTTTTTTTTTTAAATTTAGCTACGATTTATTTTATTCGGTCTCTTTAACCTCTTTTACTACGGCATGTGAAGTAACTTTCTCCACTTTCTTGGTGGACACTAATTTCTCCTCAAAGCTTTCTTCATGTTCCTCTACCTTCTGAGTGACTGTCACTGACTTTGTGATGAATGTGGTTGTACTGTCCCCACCACCACCAGTGATTTTCTCTGCTTTTTTGGTTACTACAATTTTCTCACCCTTATCATCAGTTGGGCTCACATCTAGGCCATTGGTGACAACGCCCTTGTCTTCCTCCTCAACCTCCTTCTCTTTGGATCCCTCCTCCTTCTTCTCCTCCACCTCGCCATTCACTGCAATGTCTTCTTTCCTGGACTCCTTCTCTACCTCTGCACTAATTTTTGTTACCTTTGTGACAGTGACGGTCTCCTCCACCACAGCTTTTTCATCTTTGACCGGGGAAGCTGGCTTCTCAGGGGAACGGGGCTTCTCTGGGGTTACTGCCTTTTCTGGGGAACGGGGCTTCTCTGGAGTCGCCGGCTTTTCTGGGGAACGGGGCTTCTCTGGGGTTAATGGCTTTTCTGGAGAGCGGAGCTTTTCTGGGGTCAATGGCTTTTCTGGAGAGCGGAGCTTCTCCGGGGTCACTGCTTTCTCTGGGGTTGCAGGCTTCTCCGGCGTTGCAGGCTTCTCTGGGGTCGCAGGCTTCTCTGGAGAAGTTACCTTTGGTGTTGCTGGCTTCTCCGGAGATGCTGCTTTCTCTTCCTCCTTGGCTGGTTTCTCACCACCTTTCTCCACCTTCTGTTCTTTTCCTGCTTCTGCAGCTGCTTCTTTCTGGACGGCCTTGGCTGGTTCTGCTACAGGGGATTTAGGGGGGGACTTAGGGGGTGACTTGGAGGGAGGTGTTTTGGCCTTTTCTACCTTTTTTGTTACCTCTTCAGCTTTGCCCTTGGCCTCAGCTGCTTCTCCCTCTTCCTCAGCCTCCTCCCCTTCTTCCTTTTCCTCTATTTCTTCTTTTTCAGATCCTCCTTCTTCCGCTGCATCAGATTTTGCAGCTTCTTCCTCCTCTGCCTCTTCTTCCTCCTTCTCTTCTTCCTCCGGTGCAGCTTCTTTCTCTGCAACAGCTTCTTCTTCCTCTGCAGCTTCTTCTGCCTTTTCTTCTTCCTGGGCCTTGGCTGCCATTTCTTCTGCAATAGCTGCTAGGGCATCTTCCATTTCAGACTTCTCATCCTCTACTTTTGTCTCTTCAATGATTTCTTCTACAAACTTGTGCTGAACCTTCAGCTTTGGTGGTTCAATTTTTGTTTTCTGAATTTTAGTGGATGCTATTGTGACAGTGGGTTGTCTGTGTGTGAATATGGGTCCAGTAATGCTCCCAGAGAAGGCACTGAATCTGGTCTCCTCGCCCTCCAGTAGCTTCCTAAGGGAATAAGGAAGAAAAAAAAAAATTACCATAGAAACCCATCCTAAAGGACAGCTAATAGTGTGTTTTCCTCTGTCAGCAGGATGAAGCCAGTTTGTATGTGGAATATGCTAGAGCTGATCAGCATAATCCATCGCTCACAGCCCCAGTTCATCTTTCCTTGAATCAGCTCTTCTGCAAAATTCATACTCAGCAGAGAGCTTTTAGCTTGGTTTGCATGGGGCAAGGGTAACACCCTTGGCTGATCAGTTGAAATTCATCCTTAGTGTCAAAAACTTCATTATGGCATAAATTAGTACAGACTATGGCAAAATGATTAACTTCATAGGATGCACTACAGCTTAGATGAACTGGGAATTTGACACAGCCAAGAGAGCCAAATCAAATATTGCACTGAGACATTCAAAGCCGAACGTGTCTTAGTTCAATAGCTCAGGCACCCACTTTTCTAGTGTGACTATGAAAACTGAAGACTTCAAAGACTTCTGTTTGGCTAACTTGGGCAGCAAACAGCTATAGACCCCAGGTTCTCTGTGTTTGTCTGAACAGCCCTGGGAATTTAAGGAGATCTGGAGATTTTTTTTTTGTTTCTACTTTTATATTCAAATGCATGTTTTTCCTCTAAGCCTGTGACCCAGAAAGATCAGGAGTTCTGCAACGAGAGTTCTGAAGTGATTCAAAGGAGACTAAAAAAACCTGCCAGGTGATGGCAATAGCAAGCAGTGTTCCTGCTCCAGATTAGAGCAGCTGCTTTTAAAGGAAAGTTGAGCAAGAAAAAGCAAAAAGTGTTGGTGACAAGCAGATTAGCACTCCCTGCTTGAAACTGTGATCAAACAAGTGCACTGTCTCTCTCAAGAGATAAAGGGGAATTCAAGTGACAAGCACTGCTTGCTTGGCATATGTAAAGCAAACAGGAATTAAAAATAAACTTATCTTTTGCTGCATCTTCTGCTTTTGTAAACAAGGGCAGAATGCGGCACCGGGGTGCCACTGCACTGAGTCATGCTGTCCTCTGCCCACTGAGGGACCAGATTGGAGCTGGTCCCTAATGAACTCCAGGTTCTCACTGCAAATGCCGTGGTCTGTGTGGATTTTGAAAGAGTTGGAACAATTTAGTCAAGCTCCAATTATACTTGTGCTCACTGCATGCTGATATTTCTTATCTGTGATAGACCTTCCCAAGCCAACAGCATCTGCAGTGCTATTAATATTCCAGACGTGTCTGCACTGATCCTACTGTACCTGTATGCAGCAATTTCAATATCCAGGGCCATCTTGACATTGAGGAGGTCCTGGTATTCCCTCAAGTGACGTGCCATTTCCCACTTTGTTCCTCGAAGCTCGTTCTCCAGCTGATGAATCGTGTCCTGCAACAGAGACGCAGAAACCCTCTGAGACGCAGAGACAGAGCAGGAAAAGTTCTCGAAAGGGACTTTCAGCAACTCGTTCCCGGGCAGCAGTGCCGGGATCAGAGCGGGACCCACCCGGCTCCCACCGCCCCCCCGGCCATCTCCCATCTCCCAACCCCTCTCCCCCGGCATCCCCCGCCGCCGAGCGGGTACCCGAACCCCGACACCGCCCCCTCTCCCAAACCGAGCCGGGCGCCTCCCGGGCCCCCTCCCCTCTACCTGGTAGGTGGTGAGGTCGTTGTTGTGACGCTCCTCGATGTCGCTGAGCTGCCTCTCCAGCGACTCCTTGGTGCCGCGGACGGACTCCAGCTCGATGCTCTTGGACTGGAGCTGCCGGCGGTACTCGGCGATCTCCTCCTTGGCGGAGCGAATGGCCTCCTTGTTCTGCTCGGCCGCCTCCGTCAGCTTGGCGTAGCGGCACTTGAACCACTCCTCGGCCTGGTGCATGTTGTGGTCGGACTGGCACTCCAGCTGGGCGCGGATCTCCTTCAGCGCCGTGGTCAGGTCGGTCTTCAGGTAGTCCTTCCTCTCCACCGTGGCGTGGGACGCCTGCAGCTGCGCCAGCAGCTCGGCCACCTCCTCCTCGTGGTTGCCCCGCAGGAAAGCCACCTCGTCCTGCAGCGACTGCACCTTCTTATCCAGCTCCGCCCGCATCAGCGAGGCCTCCTCCATCTCCTTGCGCAGGGCGCGGATGGTGGCCTCCGTCTCGTCGCGCAGCCGCGCCTCATCCTCGAAGCGCTCCCGCAGGCGCTGGATGTCCTCCTCGATGTGCTCGGAATCCAGCTGGATCTGCGCCTTCTCGTGGCTCACCTGCTCCAGGGCTCCCCGCAGCTCCCGCAGCTCCTGCTCGTAGGCGTCGCCCAGCTGAGCCCGCCCGGCGTGTTTCTGCCGCAGAGCCGCCAGCTCCGCCTCGATCTCCTTGTTCTGCTGCTCCAGGTAATGCACCTTCTCGATGTACCCGGCGAAGCGGTCGTTCAGCCCCTGCAGCTGCTCCTTCTCGTTGGAGCGGCTCAGCTTCAGCTCGGCCGCCCCGTTCAGCAGCGAGGACTGACTCACGTCCAGGCTCTCGGCCGAGCTCAGCACCGTGGAGCCGTAGGTGCCCCGCGGCCCCCCCAGGTTGGTGCGTTTGTAGGAGGAGGAGACGGTGCTGCCCGAGCCCCGCGACCACGACTGCGAGCGGAAGCCGCTGGACGGGGAGGCGCTGGCCCGGCTGTAGGTGGCCCGGGTCTCGGTCACCCGGCGGTACGAGGGGTTGCCGAGGGGCTCCATGGTGTAGCTCATGGTGGGACACTCGGGGGCGGCGGCAGCGCGGCGAGACTCCGGCCGCTGCCGCCCTTTATATAGCCCGGCCGGGCGGCAGCGGGGCGGCCCCGCACACGTGTGCGGGGGGCGGCCTCCCCCCGGCCCTGCCCCGGATCCGCCTCCCCCGCTCCGCCCCCCGCCTCTCACGCTGCTGCACCTGCCCCGGCTCCCCCTTCCCCGCCCTCCCCTGCTCCCCCTGCCCGGCTCCCCAGCCCCTGGCGCCCCCCCCGATACCCCTTCCCCATTCCCCCTTCCCCTTCCTTCCCCTGCTCCCTTCCCCCCCTCCCCTTTTCCCGCTGCTCCTCCTTCCCCGTTTCCCATCCCTTTCCCCCTTGCCCCCGCCCCCCCATTCCCTTCTTTCTCCCCCCCGATCCCCCTTTCCCTTTCCTCTGCTCCTTCCCTCTTGCCCCTGCTCCCTTCTCCCCCCTTCCCAAGGCCATCACCCTCTTTCTTTTCCTTTCTTTTCCTTTCTTTTCCTTTCTTTTCCTTTCTTTTCCTTTCTTTTCCTTTCTTTTTCTTTCTTTTCCCCTTTCTTTTTCCTTCTTTCCTTTATTTTTCCCTTTTCTGTTTCGCTTTCTTTCCTTTCCCTCTTTTCTCTCTTTTCTCTCTTTTCTTCCCCTCCCACTTCCCCCCCAGTTCCCCCCCCCACTCCCCCCTCCTCCCTCAGCTCCCCCTCCCGCAGCGGCCATGGCGGAGCGGAGGCGCGGTGCCGGCACCGGGCCGCTGCCGGGGGCGGCGGAGCAGAGCCCGGCGGAGCCCGCAGGGTAGGACCCGGGGCCGGGACCGGGGTAGGACCCGGGATCGGGACCGGGACCGGGACCGGGACCAGAGGCGGCACCGGCGACTTCAGCACCACGGGCCGGGGCGGCTTCAGCACCACGGGCAGCTCCCGCCGGGTGCGGGGCGCGGCGAGCACCGGGGGCCGCCCCGCACCGGGCAGTCGTGGGGCGGGGGGGGTGTCCCGGGATGCAGGCCCCCCCCTCTCCCCACATCCCCGCTTTGCCCAGGGCGGGTCTGACACCTGAAGGTCAAGAGCGGGGAGGCCGGGGGTGGGGAGGGGGGGGGTCGCCGGCGCTGCGGCAGGAACGGCTCCCGGTAAAGGCGTCTCCCCTCCGGGGTGGAGGGACGGGGATTGCGGGGGGGAGGGAGGGGAGGCGGTGCTGGATGCGGCCGCCGCAGTGCTAGAGCGGTCGGGCAGTAAACAGGAGTTTGAAAAACCCCCTTGGTATCCAAACCCTTTGCTTTTGATTCTTCTCTCCCTCCCTTTCTTCCTCTCTTTCCCTCCCATTTTAAGCTCGCGCTTGGTGCACTGCTTACAAATAAATTCTCCTTCTCTGAAGCCTTGCTAAAAATTATATTTATATAGCACAAAATACTTCGTATGGGTTGCATTACGGTGACTAGTTACCATCCAGACTTTGACCTTCTCCTGGATGGATTACAGCTATGCAGGCAATTCATGAGTAAGCTGCAAAGAGAAAAAAAAAAACACAACCCCCCCAAAAAAAACAACCCAAAAGCCCCCCAAACCCAACCCAAACTGCTGGTGCTAGAAAAAGCCCTGCCACAGCTCCCATTGCAAAGCCGAGGGATGCTGAGGTTGGGAGATTTTAATTCCTCGTTCAGAAAGATGCTGAACTGGGTCTGCCTGTGTTCAGCAGTCTCTGAATTTTTAAGCAGGAGATCTTGTTACCAGGCGAAATCCTTCCCAAAAATTGCCTTCTCGCCTTTAGCCTGGGACAGGCAGGGTTCCTGCGTTTTGCTACTGCTGTGTCTTCGCTGTGGAGAGTTGGGGAAGTCTGAGGGACAGGGTTAAACTTTGCAACCACATGGAGCACCGTACCTCTGCTGGCTCATTAATATGATGCTGTCATAGGACTGCAGCACTGCAGTCACTGGAGAAGTCAGAATTATCCAAGGGATCTGCTGAATTGTATTTGCAAACATGGGCCGTTAGATCCAGCGTTTAACCTCTCCCGAGTTTTATATGAGAAACGTAGAGAAAAGGTTTTATTAGAATTGAAGCAATCACGGATTCTAAATCGGTTCCATGAATTTTGCTAAAAAGTTTTCTCCATCGGCAAAGAGCATCCCTTTGGATTTAATTGGAAGTCAAAACAAAATTACTGTCTGTTATGGCATTGTGTTTAGTTTCCTTTTAGGGAAAAAAAATAATGTTATGATCTGGTTTGTTACTGCTTTTTTTTTCCCCTGTTAAGTAAAACAGGGAGGAGGAAACAGATGATGTTTTTATACATGGGGAAAACTTACTGTAAAAGAGAATGGGTGGTTAACAGAGGTGCTTGGGAGTTTTTATTACCCTTTTAATCTTCTGAAAACAAGTGAATGGTGTTGAAGAGCAAGCGAGGAGGGGTAGATTGAACTTTTTAATAGAACTCCCTTTCATTAAGTGCCTCGACGCATGGATTGTTTTAAATCCTTTTACCCGGTATGCAAAATAAATTGTTGCTTTATAATCAAGCAGTGATACCGTTTGACTTATTTATTTAATATTGAAATTCAAGCAGTGCAAACTTTTATGGAATACAATAGTTTTCATAACAGACATTGATTAACTTAAAAATCAGGGTATTTAGATGAGAAAAACTGTGCATTTGCAGAGGCATTTACAAGCACAGACAGACATCCTGCTGAAATAAAACATGTTTTAGTTTAACACACATTCTTGCAATGTTGGTTTCTGGTCTATAATCAGATGCAGGTGGAGAGCACTCCTGCTACGTTCTCCTGAAGGTGATCTGAAGGTCAGAATGAGTCAGGGAAATCAGTCTGAAGTGTTGCCTTATTTCCCTATTTCCCTTTTTCCATCATGATCCGCTTTGGAGGTTTTGAAATGGAGACTAATATTTCTGCTTATAAAGAACTTTTTGCCCCCAAGTTTAACAAACAGGCATTTGCTGGAGCAAAGAGCAACCTGATGTCTGGGGCTTTGAAGCAGCAGAAGGGAAGGAGCAGACACTCCCACTGGATCGAAAAGCAGCAGCAGAGGTTTTAATCTTGATTATACACTATCGACAAACCTGCATTAAAGAAATACTATAGAGGGATGAGACCAAGTTCTGCAGCTTCCTTAAAAAAAAAAAAAAGGAAGCAATATACAGAAGGCGGAGTTGCACAATGGCCTGATTGCAAACTGAGTTTAAAATGTATCCAATGATAATTAACTTGAGTATCTTTTAGAAAATTGCAGACTCAGATAAGTAGAGAAAAGGGTTGGGTTTTTTTGGGTGGGTGTTTTTAAGTCATAGAAGGACAGTAGAATGAAGAGGACTGGACAGATAGTACAATGCAGTTGGTTAAAACTATTAAAAAATATTTATCAGCCTAAAGGGGGCTTATCTTGGGGTGTGGCTGCCCATTTTTAAGATAAGCCTGAATTAAATTTAAGACTAAGAAATTTAAGCCTGAATAGCTCTTAGTGATATCCATGCAAGAAGGACAAACAGTACCATCTGAAGGAATTTTGTCAGAGTGAAAAAAAGAGTAAGGAAATCAGATTTTGGTCAATTTTTTCTGTTCCACACCACAGAGAAATGTACATTGCTCTCCAGGCCAAGGGAGTTATACCCGTTTTTTGTCAGCTGAAGACCTTGATGTCCTAGAACCTTGTTTGATCATCATAAACTTATAATAAATAATGGCCCAGGTAATCAGCTGGAGTAAATTGGTCTCATTCCAGCAGAGTCAAGAGAGCAAGGACAGACATTTCAGCCCAGCTGAGGATGTGTCCTATAATATCTTTATAGCGACAGCTATGGGAGAAAACACTGGGATTGATGCACTGAGGGTCTGGTCCATGGTGTTGGGTGCTTCTTGAGAAGGGCTTTAAGTCCCTAATTCCTGAAGGAGCCAAGAAGAGATCAACAGACACAGGAGGAGTGCACAGCACGCTGTGGGACTGGGCCATGGACCAGCAGGGTTGGTGTCCAGCTTCATGGGAAATAGATCTTTTCAAAGTATTCCCTTTTTTCTTGTTGTTGTGTCTTTTTGTAGGGGCCTAATTTTCCTTCAGTGTCAATACCAGGTATGATTTCAGAGCTGCAAGCGTACTTCAGTCGTTTCCTAACTTTAAAAAATGAAACCTTTACCGTGCTGCCTACATTTTTCAGTGTTGTTTTCCTTGCATTTTCAAAACGCCGCATTGCACACTCATTTTATAACTTCTGAAATGCAACATTCTCTTTCATGGCCGCCTCACGCCTTGTTTCAAAGGGCTGGTTCTTTAGCTCGGTGAATTCACAAAGGAGCAGTGATGCCGAATTACTCCAGTGAAGGACTTTGCCTAGAGTCTTATGTTTAATAATAGAAAGATATTTAACAAAAGTTTCAGACCCCTCTAAAATTACTGCAGCTTTCTCTGGCGTTATACGGGATAACGACATCCTCTTGGGTAAGAGGCAAAGGGAGATTTTGTGCCTCCATCTCCATGACATATTCACATCTCCCATTTTCCACAAATATATTAAAGCAACATATTGAGACCTTGGCCAGCAGAAGCCCTGTCCATGCTACCTGAACCGGATATTGAACTTAGTTCCACCACCTCTTTAAACTACTTTTTGAACAATTAAGTATAGATGTGTGATGAACTCCCTGTATGAAAAGCAGATTCAGCACACAAACGAACTGTGACCCTTCTTAATGACAACATTTCTGAAGAGATGGCTGTGTATGTTAGACAGATATTGGAAAACTTGGTAATTCCCATATCAGAGAAGCCAAAAACCTGACAAAGTAGAAATAAGACTGCCTAGAACAGCTTTTTGGGGGTGAAAGAGTTTAGAGGCGGAGGTTAATGAAATAAAGTCCAGCGTCGCCTTCTCTGGAGATACTGAAAACCCACCTGGACAAATTCCTGTCCAACCTTCACCTTTTAAAACTATTTTCAATGGGTTGTTGCAAATCCATTTGTCAGAGAGAACTGGTGTTGATGGGGGGTAAATGATGGTGAGTCAGGCTATTACTGTACATTTAGAGGTATGTGCCTGGGCTTGGAGTAGCATCGGGTCTGGAAGTCACAGCTGAGGCCCATTAGCTTAAATTGCCTCGCCTGTTTGGTTAAAATTCAAATCAGAGTTTTTTGATCCCGTGCCAAATGACACGCTGGATTTCACATGTGACATCTTCTAAAAGTTGTAGCTGACGGGAATTGTGAGCTGCTGAGGAAGCACAGTCTGCAGCAACCTGTCGACCGGGGTCATAACTTTGAATAACAGGATTAGTGAGATGGGATCTTACAGTGGTGTTCTCTAATCAATGGTTAGGAAATGGTTGATTTCAGATTTTCTGGTCTCTCTTGGAAAATTTGGCTGTATTCAAGGCATTAAACCACCCAGTTCTACCTTTTGTAGAACTGGCTGATTCAGACACACAATAGACCAGACACTGCAGAGGATCAGCTCTGAGCCACAGCCCAGGCAAAGAAAAACTCACGTTTAATTGGCTTAGATGAAAAGCAAAGGAAGTAACATGGCTTTGTTCCCTTGATGCTTCTACGCTCGGCTTCTTTTTACAGCTCACAGGTCATTTTTCCTTCATGTCTGATCTTTCAAACTGAACTATCCTGAAAGTTGCCATCCAGAAAATAGCACAGGTCAGGATAGCAATCGTTTAGTGATAAAGTTATCAAAAATAGCTCTGCCTACCTCGTTTTGAGAGGTTTTTTCCTAGCCCTCCCTTTCTAAAAATATATGTTTGACAAGTTGCCACAATGCTTCCTTTTATGCCCATTTTTCCTGGAGTCGTACGTACCGTGTGACACCACTGCCACGGGGCAGGGCTATTTCTGCAGTGCTGCTTCCAAGGAAGAATGGAGAGAAATGACTGCAGGCTGGAAATCAGAGAAAGTTAGCCAGGGCAATGGCTAACTTTGACATAGGTTATCACAACACATACATCACACTAGCAGTTAGAGGCACTATTAGGACAGAAGTCCCATTTTTCAGCACAGTGGCAGCGCAGAGGCAGGAGGTCTTGCCAAGAAACCCCACCGGCTGCTTTAACAGCTGGGTTTTTGGGTGCAAACCACACCTATGTTTAGGAGCAGCTTTTAAAATCCCTCCTCTCTGGACTAGCTTGTTCAGAATATCCCAGGCCTGACACATCACCTGGAACTTGGTGGATTTTAACACAACAAACCTGCTGTTGGTGTGCAGGGGCCAAGAGCTCTCTGCAGCATCCAGGCTCGGGAGTGGGGAGCTCTGGGGCAAACCCAAAGGAAATCCAAATCTGTGTTGCTCCACTAATTTCAGAGAGATGCCTGAGTTTCCTCTAGTTGGGAATAAACCCTGTAGTCTACGAGGATTTATGTTTATAACACGCAGATCTAACTCTGCAGGCGGTTACCAGATGATTTATGGCAGCTGTTGCTAATTTGTTTGTGGGCTTGGCTCCTCCATACACGTTTGTGTCCATCTCCTCTGGTTTCTCTCACTCTGCTTTACTTTAATACTTACTGCTCAAAAAGCAACAGCTGCATCCGGCTTCTTCCCTGGGACATTTAACTTCTCTTCCTTTCATTGACTTGTTTTTAACCGAGGCCAGAATAAAAAAAATAAAAATAAAAAGTGCACTTAAATGTGGATGGTTCGTATTTCTAAAATAAAAAGCCTGATACAAGGAAACATGTTCTCCCTGCTCGTCTAATTTGTATCTAGGTTAATTGCTCTCATGCTGGATGTTTAATTGATTGCATAGAGAGAGCCAATGAAAGGCTGTAGCTCAGTGACAGCTCTATATAACTGCAGTGACTCCTTATTTTTCTGTTTAATTAGTGCTAAAGGAAGAGTCTGCCTTGCAGAAGGCTATTGAGATCTCTGAGGGATCAGTTATTACTTAGATGCTGTATATAAAGATAGTTTATTTTTATGACATAGACCTCTGCAGTAAACGTTGAACAGAACTGAAGAAGTTTTTCAGGTAAGAATGTTTTACAGCAAAATTAAGAAATAAGGGAGCATTAAAGTGGTCCTGCTTGGATGACTTAGCCTATATAAAGGCTTTATGGGTGAAAAATCTGAGAATTTAATGCCATGAATTCTCTTATCAGTCTGGCCAAGGAGCTCAAAGGAGCCCGGGCAACCTAGTAATTCTGCTTTTCTTTGAGTTGGGATAGCATGGTCGCATTTCATCTCTTAGATCTCCTTGCCACTTCAGCTTTCTGGCCTAAACAAATGTGAGATTCAGATGTTTCTCCAACAGCTTCTCAAATATCACTGGATGGAAACCACATGTTAATCTCCAAAAGTAAAATATCACAGTGTTAAATACAGGTGGCTCTTCTAGAAACCAGACCCACTTTCTTAAATGCAGTCACAAAATGCAACATCAGGGTTTGTGTTTTACTGCATTTTCTCCTGAAAGTACCCAAGGTCTCAGGTGATTTCCCTATGGGTTTAGTGAGAGAAATGTGAACTCCGTGTACCAGGCTCATGATCTCTGCTTGAATTGGATACAGAATTATGGGGATGGGCTTCCTTTGCAAGATATTCCTTACATTTTTAAGACTATATACAGAAAAATGAGCTGCTTTTTGGCTGGAATGTCAGCTCAATTTCTTCAGTTTTATAACATCTAGAGAATATTCTTAGTAGAAATAACTATAAGCTGATTAGGAGGGAAGCAATAAATACATATCAAATTGAATCATGCAGATGCTCACAGTAGGAAAATCAATAATTTTAGTAATACATTTTGCAAACTCATTTTATTGTAAAAAAATAAATATAAATAGCTCCTTTGAAGTCTTAATTAAGCAGGAGCTATAACTCTTCCTTTTTGTCTCAGGGTCCTCAGCTACACTTAAATTCAGAAGATTTAAGGAAGTTTAAAAGCAATGGTGCTAATTTGTACAGGACAGGCTGGGAAGGGCATCCATCCTGAAGGGATGAAGAAGGAGAGGGATATTTATGGGGAGCTGCCTGTAGCAGTTCTGAGACGGTTCCATAGCATGATTTAAAAATGAAAAAATAAAGGTAATTTTTAGTGCTTTTTGTAAAAAATCAATGGCTGTTCTGGACAGCTGTACATATGATTTTATCAGTGACTCTAAGTTTGTGATCAGACAGGAGCTTGTCTTCCATTTGGAATGGAAGGAAAGGTCATCAAAAATGTACTTTTCTAAATCTGCCAATATAAAATGTAATTCTATATTCCTTGAAAGGATTATATTAATTGGAGTCCTGTAGGCATTTTGTTGCTTTGTGACTCCAACATTTCTGCTTTGTAAGTATTTGTCTCCCTGATCCTCTACCAGTACGTTCACCACGCAGGCTTCTTTCTTTCCTACCCCCATTACAGCTGAGTGTGAGAAGGACCTGCAGGGATAGAAAAGATATCGATATACAGAAATTCAAGTGACCTCCAGCAGCGCTGTGGTCACACTGATGCCACAAGACCATGACATGCAAACTTGGTGGAATTTGCTGCATTGCTTTCTTTTTAGTTTCCAAGCTTCAGATTGGCATTGTCTCTCATCAACTGAATCTCATCAACTGACTGTCAATTAAATGCATTTAGAAAACAGTTTGAGAAAATGAATTCAAAGTTATCACCTGCAAATTTCAAGGTCAGAATATTCTGCATCATCATTTGAAATGACCTTGCCTTAGCAGTGCAGGTTATGTCTGAAATTTTGCCAGACGTAAAGTCTGTAGGTTTTTAGAATCAAAAAATAAAGCAAACCAAGCTTTCCCAACTGCTCTCTTAATCAGATTTTCTTAAATAGCCAATGGGAATTATTTAATGTTTGTGGAGAATGAGAGAAAGCTTTATCTAATAATCTCATTTCTTCTGAGATGCCACAGTCTGCTCCCTCTACATCAATGCATCCATTTCCCCCGTCTCTCTGCCTTGCACTGACCTCTCCATCATCGTGCCAGCAGTCAAGATTGCCACAAACTTGTCCCAGTGACTCACACTGTCTTTCCTACTGTTTCCCCACCCCGTTTCAATGCAATGTCCTCTCCTATCAGTGGCAGAAACACCACCCATTCTGTAGATGCTGCTGTTCCCTCTTAGTCCCCCATAAAGTTTAATTACATCCTACTGCTTTTACTGTGTCCAATAGTCATAATTTCATAACCTGAAATAGAGATCACACTGTGATCCCAGTTTAGAGAAAACTCCACCCATCCCAACCATGATAACAATTCTCACCTTCTCTTCTCCACTGCTCTCCCTGGATCTTCAGCTCCACTGGTTTGTCCTCAGTGTGGTACTGATTGCCCTGGTCAGGCAGAGAGTGGACATGGTCTGGCCAGCCTTATACAGCTTTTCCTTCGAATAGAATTCAATGGGACCTGCCCCAAGGTCAGGCTCGGGCAGCTACAGAAATTTCACTGGGATTCTGATGGTCCTTTTCACCAACACAACTCATCTCTGATATGACAGGTCTTGCGGTGCCATAAATCAGTCTCCTTAACTAGCTTTCCCCCCTTTCAAAATCTTTTGCTAAATGAAATCATCTATTCTGGTATGACTATCATTTGGGGAACACAATCTTCACACATAGAATCATTTCAGTTGGAAAAGACCCTTGGGATCTCGAGTCCAACCATCGACTCTATTCTACAAAGTTCTCCCCTCCACCATATCCCCCAACACCACATCTAAATGACTCTTAAACACGTCCAGGGATGGTGACTCAACCCCCTCCCTGGGCCCCTGGGCAGCCCATTCCAGTGTCTGACCATTCTTTCTGTGAAAAATTCTTTCCTAAAGTTCAGTCTAAACAAGATTTTGTTAGAGCCATTAATATAACATCCCAGAGCAGGTGATAACACCCCCTTCAGGAAGGGGCGTGATGCATCACACCCTACATCATGGATGGAGATGACTGGGGATCAGAATAGACTCTTCCTGCTCATCCCAGGCAAAGTCAGGAGTAAATTTATGCCCTTGCCAGGAGTGACATGCTGCAGAGCCGCAGTGTAAAGATAACAAACTCCCAGGGGTTGGCTGCTAACGTCAATGGCACTGGTGCAAATGAGAGCAGCCTCCTGCCCAGGTGGCTTCTTCCCAGAGCCTGACAAGTCAATGACATGGGCAGGAAAGGCATGCCCTCGTTAGCCCGCTAATGAGAAGGAAAGGGAAGTAATCTTCCTTTTAAAGCCAGGCCTGGATGAGGTCCTTACCCTGGCTGCACCACATAGTTCACCTTCTCCAGTTTATGTGGGAAGCCTGCCCAAGCCTCCAGATGAACGGTGGTGGCAGGGCTTGGAGACACCATCTCTGGCTAAGGTCTGCCCCATTGTGTATAGCAAATTATGGCTGGTTTTATGGTCCACAGCACTGCACTGGCGCCCAAAGCCACCCTTCCCATCAGCTGCTGCTGAAGCTGGAAGAAAGCCCTGCCTGGTTGTGCGTGCACAGGTTAGTCTCACCTTCCAGGTGTTTTGTCTTCTAAGGAGAAGTGGTACCTGCACACTGTAGCTGCTTAATTGTAGCACCCACCCTGGGCTGTAATTTGTTCTAATTGCGTGTTTCCTTCCATCTGTAGTATGAGTGTTATTTGTCCAACATAAATGTAATCCATGGTGTATTTTTTATGAGCGTGGTGCAGGGTGATGGAACCTGCTTTTTCTCCTGTGGGACACTGAACTTTTTCTGTGAGCAGCTCTTATTTCAATAACTTGTTAAAAAAAGTCTTTAATCCAGTAATGAGGTAGCTTGGCTTGCATGGTCTCCGAACACAGCCCCTCCTTTCACCTCTGCCCCTTGTGCACTGGGGAACCATGGTGGTAGCATTTCATCTTGCTGTGCTTCTGTTCCTGCCTAATGAATATGGAGATAATTAAACTCATGACACTGTCTTCATTGCAATGCATTTGAGATCCACTGATGAGAACTGCCAGATAAAAGGGAGGTGTTTTTTATCATCTCTCAGTAATGAGAACAAATCATGTATGAAGTTCTCTGCTTCAAGTTGTACCTTGGTCTCATCTCAATCCCCTGTGACAAAGTCAATTTTACTGTCTCCGAGGAGGGTTTGCAGACCTGGCTGCCACGCTGGTGTCAATTCTGGTGATTAAATGCCTTTCAATAAACCAAGAATAACTTAGCGTGGTGTTATTAAAACAGAATTTTATGGGCTGTAACCTGTGATCATTTTGTATGCAGAGCTCCTGCTGAGCTCCTCAGGACATCCCTACCCAGCCTGATGGTGCAAGGGGAATGGTCTGGTTCTCCTCTGCTCGCTTTTCCCACCCTTCTCTGGGAGCTGAATTGTCTCGGAGATGAGCAACCACATGGTCTGACTGCCCCATGTGCTGGAAATACATTCAGCTAGGGCTGCTATATGCAATATAGATATACATACACAAAGAAAACATTCAAGATAATATTGGATTTATTAGACACATTGAGAACCCTAGCAATTTGCCTTTGGAAGAGATGAGATGTGGTTCAGTGATGGTTTTTATCAGAGTTAGGCTGATGGTTGGACTATATGATCTTAAAGGTCCCTTCCAAGATTCAATTCCATGATTCTATGATTTCACAGTGTGCTTTCAAGTAGTTTTAGAGAGAATGTCACTTCTCTATCTCCTCTTCAATATTGCTTCTTACACCGATGGGTTTACACATCAGAGATGCTGCCTTGTGCAGAACTTGCTTGTAGAACCACATGAAGATGGTTATGAACCATGGTGGTCCCAGTGCTCCTCAGCTTACAACAAAAGCAACTCCTGAGGATCCATTTGCTGTGTAAAATAAAGTCTGTATCTGCAAAAAAAAAAAAAAAAAAGCTGTCCCCAGGAATTTGCTGCTCTGTTATTCTGCATTCCCAGCAGCAAATCACTGCCCCTCAGGCTCCCAAGTTAATAACTCCTCTGCGCAGCGTCCAACAAAGTAATTTGTTTACTCTTGTGTGGTGCATTTATTAGATCTTAATGTTCTCCACCTCTTTGCTAACTCTAATTATAGCAATATTAAAAGAAAGTTCTCGCCTTGAGTTTAGTGGTTTTTGGAAACTTTTCTAAGAGGAGGATGAACAAATTGTTGGATTGAGCTTTTAGCGCGTTTACATCGTAAGCCAAACCCACTCTTTTTAGTCTCTGATTTTAATTGTTTCAGCTAATTGTTTGAACAGGTCATTGAATCAAAAGATGCAATATGAAATTTTCTGTTAAGATGAAAGGCTGTAATGAAAAAGTTAATGATTCTCCTCAGTTGTCTGGCTTCGTTAATGCTTTGTCCTGATCCAGGCTGGTCACAAGGAGAAAACACTCTGGGATTAACACCAAATCTTTTGCCTTTTCCAAAAGAAGCCTGATTAGCACTTTGTGTTGCTCAGGTCAGTTGGTTTCACACCCAGAGTGTCTGTCTGCTGCCTTCAGCTCTTTGTTGATGACCAACAACTACTTTTTTGCACTGAATCCTGTTTATAGAAATAGACTGATACTATTTATTTATTGTCTGGAGGAATCTACATCCTCTCTCCTGACATTTCTTGCCATTCTCCTTAATCCCATACCTTTTGCCGCTAATGAAAGAGGAAGGGAAGATGGCTGGTGCCAGTTTAAGTGTGGCCTCTGTCCCTGAGGCTGGGGTGGTCCCCAGAGTCCCTTGTTGGAGGTCCCAGGGCACTTGCCCACAGAGATGACCACTGTTGCTGTGATGGGGAATGTGGAGAGAGACCATGTTTATTGACACAGACGCTACAGACTGAGGCCAAGAACAGTTACTCTTAGTGTTAAAATATGAATGCCAAGAACCGCTTTCTTTTTCTTTTCCCTTCTGCGGAAAGGGTTGGATTCACTTCAGATTGTTATTTTTCACCCGCAGGAACTGCCTTGCCTCCTTTAAACACAGAAAGGAAACGTTCTACGTGCCAGATCCTATCTTCATTTGCAGCTTTTAATGTCCTCATGTAGTAGTGATAAGTGTCTTTTAATTAGGGTGAAGATGTTTAGAAAGCAACATGAAAAGGATTGGAGACAGGTCCACTTGGAGAACGCTGTGTAGGGGTTAACCTTCCAATGCTCTGCAGCAGCAGAGAGATATTCTCTGAGTATAAATGGAGCCTGATTTCTCTTACAGAGCGGCAATCAATAGGTTTCAGAGGTCAAGGAAAAAACTTAGGTGCTTTTAAAATTTTTTCTTTCTAAATAAATAATGCGAGGGAGGTCAGCAGTGACGGAGGGAGCGGGGTTGGTATCAGCCCCCCCTTGGGCTCTCGTTCTGTGGGAGCTTCAGCGTCGCATCCCGCATCTGCAGCCGCTCTGTTTTCCACGGGAAAGCACTGCACTCCTGTGGTGCTGGAGAGGCTGCAGCTCCCTGAGGAAAACAGTTCCCTGATTTGTGAACTGCCTCGCTTTCCTTTTATTATAAAGCAGAACTGCACGTTTCTCTCTCTGAAAACCGTTTTAACTTTTTTCTCTGTACTTCAGGTTGTTTTAATGCGCCGCTTGCTGGTAAAGGCCCCTTACAAGCCCGTGTGATGAGAGCTGCATTTCACAGAGGAGACATTTCCCTTAGCTACACACCCAAAACCTCATGCTGTCGATGGACATCTCAGAGGATAAGTGACTTGACTGAGTCCAACCAGTAAGACCAGCATCTGTGGCCATCCACGGTGGGAAGGGATCCTGCTCTCACCCTCCTTGTCCTTGGGTTTTGCTTGTTCCCTCCTGTTTTTCAGAAGCTGGGGGCTCATTTCTGTTTTTTCCACCTTTATTAGACTCTCCCACCCACAGTTCCCTTTTCAGAGCAATTTTCTCTTGCAGAGTCATTTCCATTCGCTACAGGTAATTGTGCTCCCTCAACGGAGTGGTCTGGAAGGGTTTATTGCCTGTTGTTCAAGCTGGGTGATTTTGGAGCAAATTGGGTGCTTAACACGGCTGGTTGAAAAGCAGGATTAAAATGGGCTGGCGAAAGGATGGTTCTGCATAAAACCAAGAAGCAGAGAAGTTCCTGAAGTAGAAATGCATTCTGGCAGGAATTGTCAGGAAGGGTGGGCTTCAGGCTTCAGCCTTGACCTCAGACTTTGCCCAACAGGTTCAGGTGAGAGATGTGATTTTTATTTCCCCACATGTGAGACATCAGAGGAGCTCCCTTTATGGGAGGGTTTGAGTTCCTTGCTCCCCCTGCCTGAAGACACATCTTTGTCTCAGGCCATTTTAAGGCAACGTCTGTTTAACATCAAAAAATAACTAGGTTTTACCTGTAGAGGGGGCACAGAAAAAAGAAAAAAAAAAAAAAAAAGAAAAAAGAAAAAGGACTTTCAACCAAGGTTCAGGTCAAGGGACACCCCCAACACCAAGAAACCACCTTGATTCCTTTCCATAGCTGTGAGCCCTGCTGTCGCTATGGGTGGATATGTGGGTGACTCCTCTCCCTCTCCCGTTCTGTGTCCACAGGTTGAGATGCTCTTCAGCCCGACTGGTGTGAGTCAGCAGCACTGGAGCTTCTCCTTCCAAAAATTTCAGCTACTGCTTGATGAATTAAACATGTCCGAGTGTTTGTTTCATCGGTGTGCTCTCCACCAGGCTGCTTTCGAGGCTTTTTTTTTATGTTCCACCTTCAGAAAACTCCACAGAAACTGGGAAATCCTTGATGTGCAGTTTGTGAACATGGAAGGTACAGGGAAATGCTGGTGTCAGGAGAAAGGCAGCTGCGTGCAGAGGTGTGCTTCGGGGGGCCTACTCTTAAATTCCTGATTACAGGAGGGGATTTTTTACATTTTATCCTTAAGAAACTGTGCAAAGCTCCTGAACTGAAGAGCTGAGTGCTGTTGCCACATGTCTTAGAGACATGAGTGAATCAGAGGACGGGGAGAAGGGAGGTGTGGAGGATGTTCTGAATGTCTAAGTGATAATGGGCTTGAAGCATAATTAATGTTAATGGATAGCATTTATATGTAATGCAGAGAACCTGTTCTGAAAGACAGATACAAAAATAGATGATTTTTTTTTTCGAGGCATTAAGTTTTAAACTCTGAGGGCTAGACATGGGAGCTACTATGCAGTTATTTTATGCATTTTATCTATGGAAAAACCTTGGCTTTTAGAAGCTTGCGGGGAGACTGGGAAATGTGTGGCCTAATTTTACTCACATCCTGACAAATGAGGGATGCTCCATCTACCTGGCAGTGTCATTAGGCTGATATGGTTAGGTTTTTTCTTTTTTTTTTTTTTTGGTGTGCATTGAAATCCGGAAACAAAGATGATCAGAGCCGGAATAATAAAAATAAAAAAAGAAGAGGTGGTGTGTAGGGGATGTGAAATGTCAAGGAGGAGGTAGTGACTAACAGCTGTGAGGGGGGAACTAGTAAAATGAGCTTGTGTGATGGTGAGTACCCATCGGTTCGTGCCCTTCTGGCGGTGCTGGTTGCGCCGCTTTCCCTGGGAGTGCTCCTCAGAGGATTCAGTCTTTTGAATGATCCTTCAGTCTTTTGAAGGATACAGGGAGAGGAGCCTTCCCTCCAGCTCAGATGGCAGATGGGGACACTCTTGGGGCTGGAAATCCCTGATGCAGCTCTGGCCGTGATTCATTACAGCAGTCGTTACACTGGAAACATAATTTTCCCCACACACAGTGGTGTTACAGCTCTTTGGAGTGATTGGATTGTAGCAGCTCTGTGGTCCTGCTGCCCTTGCTGGCTGGGTATCACCAGATATTTATAGAGATGGGATCATTCTTCTCTGGTAACCAGACATGAAAAGAAAGATCTGTGCATCTGTACCATGAAATACTTGTAGCTAGATGGCAAAAATGTTTATTGCTTCCCTTGATTTGTATTCCTTGGGTATGAATTTATTAATGCTCACTGTATATTTTCCACAAAGTATTTCACAGCTAGCAACTTTCCATGAATATTTACCATCTGTATTCCAGACTATTCCCCTTCTATGGCAAACATTTCATTACATTACATTTTGCTGCCTAATGTGTAGGGCTAATGATTTTTACAAAAGAAAAATGGACATAGAGCTTTATGAGAATATTATGAGGAAAAGGCTTTTATTTGTTGTATTGAATTCTTCAGAACTTTGATTTAATATGATTTTAGAAAAAACAAACTCGGATGCTAATCATTTGTACCCTTGCTTGAGGGACTGTATGCTAGCAAGCAAGAGTTTCTATTTATTTATGGAAGGATTACAAATAGGGCTGAGGAGATCTTTATTTTTTTTAAACTGCAAAATGGGTTCTGAGTGCAGGTCCCTCACGCACACGATGTGCCCCAAAGAGCTTTTATTACCGGGCTATTGCGTCGCAGACCACAAGATTGCATTTCTTCCTCCCTTCCCCAGACAACCCGGCTGGGGAAAAGGCACTTCCTATGAGGTGCAGTCTCCCAAACACAGAGGAAGCTCAGGCTCGACTGGGGAGCTGCTGTTAATATGTATGGATATTAATATGTGAGAAAAATAATTAAAGGCTAAAGTAGTCCAGGAGAAGCAGACGATACAAATAACAATATAAAAATACAGGTCTTTATTTATTATTTTTTTCCTGGTGGCTGTATGAGACGACTCAGACCTTTTGCCTTTCTATTGATGGATCTCTTCAGGCTTCTGACCTTTAGCATTTTACAGTCCCCTTCTGCAATGACCCTAAAGACCAAAACTTGCGACAGGATTAATAATAGTTCAGATCTAGCATCAGCTGCATTAGAGGATTTCAGTTTTGCAGAGCAAATGTTAATTAAGTCTTTGGACCTGGCAACATTAACGGCATACCTTCCTTGATGGAAGCAGGAATAGAATTACCCTAAACGTTGGAGGGGGTGATTGATCCCTAAAGGTTGGAGCATGGAATGCTGTTGGGTGGCTGTCAAGGAAAATGCCATAAGGTCTGAAAGAGTCCCATGTCTTGGAGTCCTCCAAGGAGGAAAAAAATCTCTTTGCGTCTGAGAATGACTTGTTTCAACAGCGCTGATGAAACAGGGCTGTGATATGCGCTAACCCTCACTTCCAGAGGGTGTTTTTAGACCAAATGTGTTCCCTCTTTCTCTCTTTTTCTCTTCTCCCAGACACAGTCTGTCCTCTCTCCTGGCATGTCTCTTCACTCTGTGTTAAAGAAGCTGAGGCAACAATCCCAAAACCCAGAGGAAGCTTTAAATTGGCGATGGTTTGTGGGGCACACTCCAACTCTCCCCAAGTTGCTGTGTACTGACCCCAGGCATCCCATCGATGGTGGGACACGGGGAATTCTGGGCTGTGGGAGCAGGAGAGAGCCCTCAGGAGCGTGGTGAACGGGAGGATGTGACAGGGAGGGCACGGCACCGGCAGCCGGGTGACTCTTAGTGAGGCTCTGCTCAACCCGTTCTCCTCCATGTACGAGATGTTACTGAGGGGGAAGCTTGGTGTCCCAGTTTCTCCCTCACAGTCTCTTTTCAGTCTCTGTTTTCTTGCAGCAAAGGGGCAGACCTTTCTGTTTTACCTCTCTGATGCTCCTGGCAGGGGATGTTACTTGCTCGTGCAGTGACCTTTTTCTTTTCCTCTGCTTCTGCACTACATTGCTGTGGCACATTAGCACTAAAATGTCTCGCCTTCTTTCCTGTCCCCCTGTAAGGAACTCTCCCCTCTGATCATCACCACTATTTTTGCTAACCCTGTGTACTGTCTTTCTCTCCTACCTTCATAGCGGCGCTCAGAGCTTGGGGGATGTTTCAGCTATTGCTAAGTGTGAAAACAATCACACTTGGAGGAGCGGGGAGACAGCACACACATCTCTCTATTACTGGCTTTGCCAATTAAAAAAAGCACCAGGAGCAGGGAGCGTTAGCCCCAAACTCCCAGTAACAAGTCACAGTAACCTACTGTGTCACCTCATTCCCACATGGGTTATCAAACCCCCAGAAGAGAACAGGCTCCCTAGTGCATCGCATGGTGGCAGTGAGACCTGCGTGAGGTCCTGAGAGGATGCTGATCTTCACACTGGGGCACATTTCACTAAAATACCAAGTTGCTCATCGTTTCTGGATCTGTTTCTTAGCATTGCTGGTACCCGGTGTCATTAACTGCTCGTGGTACTCACCTCCTTCTGTAGCACCTTTCATTACTCACCCTCAAGGAGATTTAAAAGGGAGATCACTGTCTTTAAGGCCCTCCCACAGACGCAGAGATGGAGCTAAGAGAAGAATGAGATTTAGGAAAGAAATGAGACTTATGATTCCCGTGCCCTGCCCATTAGGAAACAATTCCATCTGTTTTACTGGGTCCATGCTGGGACTGTTTAACACTTTTATCAATGACATAGACAGAGGGATTGAAAACAACATCAGCAACTTTGCAGATGATACCAAGCTGTGTGGTGTTTTTTGATCCACCTGAAGGATGGGATGTCATCCAGAGGGACCTGGACAGGCTGGAGAGGTGGGCTCAAGGAGACCTCATGAAGTTCAATGGGAGCAAGTGCAAGGTTCTGCACCTAGGCTGGAACAATCCTCGGTATCAACACAAACTGGGGGATGAGGTGTTAGAAAGCAGCCCTGAGGAAAGGGACTTGGGTGTGCTGATGGACAAGAAGCTGGACATGAGCAGGCAGTGGGCACTGGCAGCCCAGAAGGCCAATTGCATCCTGGGCTGCATCAA